>JBBKCR010049118.1:0-10881 GCA_037577295.1 Ladigesia roloffi
CCAGTCCTACCCCACTATGAATGAGAGAGAGCGAGAGAGAGAGAGAGAGAGAGAAAGAGAGAGAAAGAGAGAGAGAGAAAGTGAGAGAGTGCGAGAGAGCAAGATCTGCTACTTCCATCTAGTATGCCCTGCTGGTGACATTTCTGTTTAATGAAAAGAACTTCCTAAGGTGCGGGAATGAGATAAGTAGGCTTGGTGAGGTGTATGAACAGTAATTCATGGCCTTGCAATAGAAAGGTGAAGGCAGAAGTAACCGGTGTAGAAACTAAACTTACACCAGACCCCACAGGGAACTAATTAATAACATAATGAATGCCATTAGTACTACTTTGTAAATTGAAAAACAAATTTCCTAAACATTTTTGGAATACTTATTATACCTATATATATTTACAATGGTTATATTGGAAAGCAGTTCTTATAGGAAATATATATTTTTGTAATTAAACATTTACTGTTTCCTGTCATTTTTTAATGTCTGTTTCTGAACTCTTTGTGATGGCCAAACCCATGGCCACACTCTAGAGGTGGTAACATTTGTACTTTCTTTTTTTTGTTGAAAACAATAACACATTTTAGTTCGAATACATTTATTGATTGGTTGAATGCATTTGTTCTTTTTGTAAGTGCAGACACTCAGTTTACTTATGTATGCATTCCAGATCATTCTGGAAGTTCTGAACTAACATTTGTTTCTTTGTGTTTCTTACCTCCAATCATCCTGGGAGCTGCCAGACAAAAGATGGTGGTCAGGGTGCGGAGCGCTTAAGTACAAAGAGGGTTAATTGGGTTACCACAACCTCCAGCTAAAGTGTATGTGTGTGTGTGTGTGTGTGTGTACTTTAGAAAACTAAAGAAGTTATCTTTATTTCAAACATTTGAGTTTAGGCTTAATGGTTTGATTTTCTTTTTTGATGTTTAGTTTATATAGTTATATTTATTTGCACAGATGGGTCACACATAACCCACATTCATTTCATATCTAAAATTAAGCAAGAATCAGAATTTCTTTGCAGTATTGTTTGAAATCACTTTAATTCATTATTTAATTTCAAAATGTATCATTATAGTTTCAGCTTTTAACAAACAGCAATAATTATGTTCATTCCACTATGGCTACTCCATGAATGGGAATACATTTGGTGAAAAAAATACCTTGGTTGAACACTCAAAGTGATTGTGACAAAACTAATTAATATTATTAGAACCATTTTAATGCAAACAACAAAAAAATTCTAATACTAATCTGACTAAACCAGTAACTAGGGTGAGCCATGGAGAAATGGATTATTAACTTTCCACCTTTAAAGAATATATAGAGAATGGAGAACATAGAGAATTTGCCTAGACAGCTGTCTCAGTGCTTACATGAATCACAAATGACCACAGTCACCTAGCTTTATCCCCTCTCACTCGTCAAGGCCAAGTTATGTTAATCTCTGTACATCTATGTATCTGTGTACAACACTACACAATTATCTTCAATAATATCTATGTAATAATTGTAAATAATACTTACTTGTAGTTTTGCAGAAGTAGCTCTGTAAACGTCTAAAATGTGTGTCAACAGTCAATGGTCATCAGTGGTTTGCATTAAATGTTTTCCTGACTGGAAACACTTGCAAATATTATAGTTCATCTGAATTTCCATAGGGAATAAGTATGGGTCACTTAGATTACTACATAATAAAGAAACCTTTACAGCCTTGCAACATGAAATGGATTGATTTGAAAAGTTATTAGAGAGAAAACCATATCCATGCCTTCAACTGAATGCGGTTCACTTTCAACCTATGTCTGGAAAATAATGGAAAAATTCCAAATCTATGTTTATACATAAGATTCAAAAGTAAAAATAGTTTTTTGTGTTTAAAACAATATCCATATCCATGCTTGGAATTACATTAGAAATGTATGCGGGTCACTTGGGGCCCATGTCTCCAAATTAATGGAGAAATTCCAAATATATGTTTATTTATAAGATATAAAAGTAAAAATGTATCAACTTTTTATCAACTTATAAAAATATAGAAGGGTTAATTGTATTGTTTTTAGAAGTTGTAAGCGAGAAAACCATATCCATGCTTGGAATTACATTGGAAATGAATGCGGGTCACGTGGTACCCATGTTGTGCGTTAGAGGGGGTTCCAATAGCTTGTGCAATAAAGGGTTAATAAGTTGTTGCTACAGGGATGTCCAGAAATAATGACCGTGTCCACACACACTTAAGATTCAGAAGGTTCCTGGTTTGAGACAAGAGTGCAAGTACACATTTTAGTACAAACAGTTTTGGCAACAAAAAAAAAAAAACACTTTTGGATGGTTTTATTACAACCACACGTCACATTTTTTAATGAAACTTAGATAGAAACAAGATAGATGAAATAAAAGTTCAAGCTGTAAAATGCCAGTATAGTCATTATTTGGACATACTATTTATGCTTTATGTTCAGATAAAGACTACAAAACACTGAGTGCCATTTTTGTTTTCATCAAGATGTTTTATAACTTGAGCATAATTTTTCTGATGGAACAACACTCCCTGATTATGGGTTTAGGAAACTCTCCCTGCCTCTGAGAAATCCTGCTTTCAAGGGCCAGTACACATGTCTGACCCCCTTACCCCCTCCTCGCAAAAAAACAAAAAACAAATGGAGTGTCAATCAGAGCTGTGAAATGAGAGAAAAAGCTCTCAGGCACAACAGTACACACTCTATTAATACAGAGAGCGAGAGCGATTGATTTAGACACTAGAGGCAATAGAGCTATCGATCGCTAAAGCTTTTTGTGAGTATTCAAAGTTTCTTTTTCCCCAGCTGGAGGAGATTTCTCTGGGGACAAAATATTTTATAGAAAATAGGTATGGGGAGAAGTATATAATTGCATGTCATGCTGTGAAACAGTTACCTTTAGACACCAAGAGCCAGGTTTATTTATTTATTTAATTTGGGTGGTGGGGGTGGTGGTGGTGGTGGGGTGGGCGGACACTCTGGGGACACTCTGAAAAATCTCCACATCAAGGCATCTCAGGTGATGAGTGCCGACAGAGGAAGAGTGAGGGTGAATAAATAAGTGGCTGCATGTGCGCAACAACTCCTGAGACCTGTGAAGGCTGGAGATGAGGGAAACCAGCCCACCAATAAGATCACAGAAAGGTGGCGAATGTGTTTGGATAGAAGACATCCTTGGCTGTTTAGAGTGCTTTTCTTGCCTAGGACTGCAGTTGACACACAGCGTCCTTCTGCCGGGGTTGGCAGGCAGCCCAGAGGGTAACTGTCTCTTCTGTGATTAGTCAGAAGTGAGAAACCCAATTAGGGTGGCAGGTAGCTGCTTCTTCTTATTACAGCAGCAGAACAGAGATGCGCCGTGTCACTCGCTCAGAGGAACACCGGAGAGCCGAAGACTCTATGAAGAAAGAAAGAAACAGAGAGAGAGGAAAAGGAGAGAGACCGAAGGAGAGAGAGTGAGAAAGAGAGAGAGAGAGAGAGAGAGAGATAGAGAGAGAGAAAGTGGGAGAGAGCGACAGCAAGGGATACCTTCATCTACATTCATCTAAAGGATTCACTTGTGTTTGTACACATGCATCCCCTCACTCTCCCACTCTTTACTCAAGTTCAGGTGTCAATTCCATTATATTCCTATTTGATGACAAAGTTTGAAACCATCAGTGACATAGAAAAGTATGTTTTGACAGTTTTTGTAGTCAAGTGTGGACATTTGATGGTCTCTAATAGGGGTGTGCAGAGTGGTTGCTATTTGTATCTGTAATTGTTAAAAGAGAAAATTATTTGTATTTGTATTTATATTAGAATACAATGTAAATGCAGTGCTCCATCTGCCACTCCCCGAATCTCCTCCTGAACTTGAGAGTGTGACATGGGGAAGGGGGTGGGGGAGGCGGAATATCTACAAGTGAAAGTGATTAATCGGTCACATGTGAACACACCACTGAACACAGTGTGAACAGCACAAAATTCCTCCTCTGTGTTTAAACCCATTCACCAAGTGAAGTAGTGGGCAGCCATGAATTCAGCAGTGTGTGGAAATGGTACCTTACTCAGGGTACCTCAGAGGTTCCTAGCCGTCTGGGGGATCGACCACGTCTTTCTAATTGCAGAGCGAGTTCCCGAACTACGTGAGTGTGTGACTGGATGCAGAGGGGGTTTCCTGAATACAAATATATTTTTAAGTATATGTCTGAGTAACATATTCATAAAAAACATGTTATTTGTGCCTTTCTGAATACTGTATTCAGAATCGGCTCCACACTTAATCTCTAATAACCCTTAGAACATGAGCTGCAAAATGTAACAAATGGTAAACTGTGATGATATAGCAAATCAGCCACTTATATGCACAGTTTGATGTTCCTGTTTCTCAGCTAGAAACAAAGTTATTGTAATTTAAAAGAATGTAATAATGATAACTTCTCTTGGGTTTAAAAAAAGGTGCCATACGCAACTGAATATGAAGAACAATCAAGAACAGATTTAAAATATTTTAGGTCACAGAAAAACATACGATCTTTGAACTTCCAGGGGATCCAGAGAGCGGCTGAGCGACAGGGTGCCAAGAGGAGGAGCAGCACATGTCAAGCGTGGAGGAGACACTGGTTTTAGACAGTTTTACACTGTTTATTGAAATCTGTATTTACATAGGTACTTTAATAAATGTTAAAAAGAAGAAGAAAAGATATGTGCTAAATATGCATGTACTATTATGCGTGAAATATAGTTTAAGTATCTAAATGTTTCCTGTATGATCTGTTTTGCTGTTATTCTTAGTGTACAGAAACCCCTCACTTTCATGTGGATCAGCAGTCGAAGCTTCAGTCCATCACAGATTTTCAAACCTCCCATATCTAAGAACAGCTGACTGTGACATCTGGGACATCACGCACCACCCGGCCGCCATCAAATCAATCAGACGTCTGAATGGAATGAAGATTTACTGCCCAGCGCTGCCCCAAACATAAACAACCAGCACAAGGATGAGGAGGCATGGCTAGGCCTGGATGTTACAGTAAAGTGTACTCAGAAACTGGAGGTTTGATAGTGTCATTAATCACCTTGCTGCTGATTGGCTGCTGCCCTGTGACGCTGCAGTCCAGAATTTCCCCTGTGAAGCATCTCCAGTGTTCGGAATATGGGATTATCTTTACCTTTTTCTTTCAGGCTAATGAGTTTAAAATTAAATTACTGTAAAGAGATTTTGAAATTTCATTTCATAAAGTGGAGCATATATTGGGGCATATTTAGGGTTTTTTTACCATCACAGCAACATAAAATTTCACTATACGATGGTGGTCTTGGAATGTAATATATACTGCATATATTATCTCCCTAAATATTATTTCCCTAAAATAATGAGTAGCAATAAGTCTACTAAAAAAATGGTATCACCACATTCAATTAGTTTGGACTTTGGCTATCAAATCAGGCCTGGACAGAAAATTAGATGACTGAACTAAATTCAGGACAAAGACTAATTTAGCTGAAGATTTTTAGTGAAGTGTATTAAGTGATGAATTTTACAAGTCCTACAGACCATTCAAGTGAACACAGACACGCTTATTTAAAGGAGAGCTTCTCCACATTAACCTTTAGATGCCAGACTTAATGGTGAAACCATCTAAGCATTGGCTTCATCATTGGGAAATCTTGAGTTCCCCAGCAATGCCAGGGCTGTGAGTGACTGGGAGTACAAAAGAGCGCAGTTGGCCTCACACTGGGTCAGAATGATGGCCCTCAGTCTCAGCACAATGCTAGTGGACATCTGTTAGCTTACATAAAAAACTTGGCAGTTAGCATTTTCCTCCAAGTGTACTGAGCTGTCCAGTGACGTTTTGCTAGCAGGGGTTTGAAAAGATGAAGTGATTCAGAGGATTCAGCAGTCTCCAGGCTCCTAGTGTTGATGGTATTGTTTGACTGTGGAAGTCCTAGCTAGCAGTTGTTATTGGAAATGGCTAAATGGGAGAAAAATTAATTGCAGTTAGAGTTACAATAGAAAGATTTGCATGAAACAGTCATAACCCATACATCATTTTCAGATGTCATCATTTGAGATGTGTATGTTATGAGTTTGATGCAACCCAAATGTACTTAGTATCTCCTAATTTCTATATCCTAGAATAGAGTGCCTGAGCAACTACTAATACACATATATATAGGGCTGGAAATTTAATACATTAATTAGATTAATTAATCAAAGAAAAATATAACATGTTAATATTTTTAATGCCATTAACGCGTTACATCATCTTCTTGTTCAAAGTTTTGAGTACACAGCAGGAGAACCGAGTCTCAGATCACTGCTGCGTGAGCAGCTAGAGAGCGCAGATCAGTTCAGTGAGATTTGGTGTCTGTCTGTAGGAGAGCTGTTTGTCGAGCTAGATGCAGCAGGAGAGGGAACTTTGGGCTGTAAGTAGCTGCATTAGCTACATCCATCCAGACCTCCAGAGCATCGTAAGCCTAAGTAGTTCGTACAAATGAACTTATGATGCTCCAGAGCATCATAAGCCTAAGTAGTTCGTAAAAATGATCTTACGACTGATCTTAATATTACGGTCTGTGTCCCAAACCCATCGTGAACTTAACTTGAAAATCTCCGTAGATCTACGAGGGCTCTGGAGTAATCGTAAAGCCTTAAGTGCATCGTAAGGAGACAGAAATATGAGGGCACCTGCTGGACAATCTGCAAATTGCACCCACAATTCACTTCTCTTCAGTAATTTTTCATTTTATTTGTACATATATTTTTATTCATTTCTATTGTCTGCTCATTACACAATTCAGTATAGAAATAATAACGAATAAAGAAATAAAATAAAAATTTTGTAGCAATATCGTCCCAGATTGTTTGTTTTTCTCTATTTGTATGACTGCCCTTAAACCTGCTGAAAATTACCTGCTGAAAATTCTATAGCGTAACATTTCAGCCCTTGACCAACGGATAGCGACTCCTAAGTAGCACTTAAAGCAGGGCCATGTGCAACTGTGCATTTTTGGGAAAACAATAACAAACATTCACAAAATGGCTCGTAGAAAATGCTCTTAAGCACTAAGATCAATCATTATTGGCAAACACAGCCCTGGGAGATGTAGTGTATCAAAACGTACAACTGTCATATACTGTTACCTCATTCATAGGTATGGTTCACTCAGTGATGAAAATGTCATGAGCATTGAAGCTATAGGCTTGTATTCACTAATACATAGCAAAAAAACTGCTTCTTGTAATGTCCGTATGTATCTGCGATTAATTCGATTAATTATGTGTATATACATTTATCAGTCACCTGTTTAAGTAAAATGTTCCATCTTGTGCTATCACAGAACTCCTACAAAAGCAGAATGTCATGGATTATCATCACATGAAATATTACAATAACATTAATTATCTACTTTTAGTGCACCTGAAATACCAGCAACATCACTGGGTGCCACATGTTTTTGAAACATCTTTACAGCATTTTATTGGTGTAAACATAGAAGTAAGTTTTATAAAATGAGCACTAAAAACACTCACGCACAAACTCACAAAAAGTTCAGTGTTGGAATACTCTTAATCGGCCACCTTTTATGCCCTCACCCATATGTCTTTGTTTTCCAGTCACACTGACAATTCTGTCACACTCTCCACTATGTTTTCTGTTCTCTATCTGCCCTCTTGCTTTATCATTGGAGGTTATTACCCTCCACTCACCTGTCTACTCTTCCTCCATCTCCTTTTCAATGCCCCCCATCTCTTCACGACCTTTCTTTCCAGCTAAAGCAGACAAGTAATTGTCAGATCCTCTACTTTATCTCCATTGTCTGAAAAGGCCAAATTCTGGCTTTACTCTGAAGTTCCCTGCAAGGGGGAGCCCAGTGGAGGACAGATTAGACCTGGCCACGGTGTTTAGGCAAGCCTTAATCCAGTACTGCTCCAACTACAGTTCACACCAAAGCCAGGAGAAGCCTCTAGTGCCCCTATATCCACTGCATGGTCAAGAGAGACATTTGGAAGAGGTCAATATTGGACATTTGGGAACATTTTACAACAGGACTGTCCTCATAAAGGATTTATAAAATATTTAAAATCAGGTTGTTAATTAGTTTATAGATCATTATTAAGCATTTCTTATAACAGTCATACATTGATGTAGGCTTTATGGCGTATCTCAGATAGTTGCTGAGCTTATCTTGTCTCTTTCTTCAGCAGAATGTTAAACTGTGAACTTCATCAGGTATTTGATAACATGCTACTATCATTAAAACATCAGATTTTGTCAAATAGTGAGAGTGCACCCTATGTATGACATCAGTAATAGCTTGTTTATTACTGCTTGGTAATAACCTGTCTGCAACCTAATTAACAACCTACCTATAAACGAAACATAAACGATTAATGGTGGTAGTCTTATCAGGGCAGTGACATTAGAAATTAGGAACAGAAGGTTTCTATGGCATTCATTGAACATGTTCCTATTTTGCATGAATGCTGAACTGATCGAATCAATTCACAAATTATAAACGTGAATGTGAACATGATTGACGTTCACTCTAGCATGACTGAACGCAGCTCATGTTTTACATTTGCTGATTACAGGCTAGCATGGTCAGACAGGAGGCAGTTTGCTTAAACATTTTAGTATTTTTTTTGTAGAATTCGGTGTAGATTTTGTTTTCTTTTAGTTATGTTTGTTTCTGAGCAATTTAAAATATTTTGTCTGAATGTTACATTTTACGGTTTGTTTACATTTTGTGTTAATATTGTCTGAATGAAATTTCCAAATATAGTACACTGCACCAAATTTTTTTCACTGTCAGCAAAACATGCTGTGTTGCTTAAGTGCAAATAGATTTTCTCAACCTCCAAATGTAACTTATGTTTGATTGTTTGGTGGAATGACAGATAGTAGAAGAAGACTAAAGGAGGTTCAGATAGTAGGACATTGTATTAAAAATGAACAAAACAAACAAATATTAACTATTTCATTTTTTAACTGTGAACTTGGGTCAAATTAAAAAAAAAATATGAATGTGAACTAGGAAATTAATTAAAATGTGTGCATGAACTGGGACAATACTGCTTATAGGGAACTTACATTTCAGCCATGTACTGCAATACAATTGATACTCTGATCCTTAGATTGGCATATTCAATTGTTTTAAGCCACTGGGGGTCTTTCTATGTATCCAATTTATGGCGTTCCTCCAGCATACACCCAGAAACATGCACAGTTTCATGTTCTTTCCTGTGCTGGTGCATAATCTGTTGATATGTGTTTTCCTTAACGTCACACGCATAGCATCTCACTGCAACTAAGCTAATTATCATTTCAAACATTCCATTCCCTCATGTCATCCCTGGCTTGTTAACATCTCTTGTGAATGAGCTTAGACATTTCCCTATTAGCCGTTCCTGGCCACAAATTTCATTTCTGTCATTTTCTCCTGGTACGGTTTCTGGGTAACTCACAAGATGGTCACAAGACACTTCAGAATGTCAAAATATTTTTTTTTCCCCATATTGTAAGTGATTTATAGTGTGTGAACATTTTACACTGGGTTGTAATTTAACTTCAAATGTATTATTTTGTTGCATATAGACATTTAACTTAATTCCAATTGTATTCATGCTGAAGCAAAGAATATTTTTGACTCCCATAAAATTAATGCATGAAGAGATACTTTAAATAAAATTATCTTATACAATATATTACATTTACAAACATTATTCCTTCTCCTGCCAAGTGATTGCTTCAGAGATTCACAGTTTTGTTATGACAGCTAGGAAATACTTTAAAACGTGCAATTTACCCAGCAGCCTTTTATTCCTATGGGCTGCTGCTCATGGTTTACCTTTAGCTTTTACCACATGCCACTCATCTAACTCACCATCCAAGCAAGATTAGCTGATCTTAGATCAAGATTAAGGTGCCTCCCTGTCTGGAGATTGAAACGTTTGTATGCTGCATTCAATCTCCATCCTGCAGCTTGGATTTGAGGGAATTTATGTCTTTATGTTTCACTTTTGGGGTGTTGGGTCACTCCTGGTGCTTAAGAGGTATGGTGTGGATTCTCAATCAACAACTAAATGGAAGAAGGGAAGAAAAGTGCTATCATGCATGTTTAGCCTGAAGAGAATCAGTGGTAGTATTTGTCCTTGAGGAAGTTCACAGGGAGCAGCAGTAACTTCAAACAGTAGAGGGCAGCCATGAGAAAGAGACAAGATAAGACAAGACAAGAAACATTATGGGCCTGATTTTCATGGTGAGTTGCGCGTTGTCTGAAGTCAGAAGCGCAGTCGTCTTTGGGGGAGGGGCCAGCTCAAAGCGCTATAATCGCAGCAGGAAAAATGAACTTTTCGCCTGGCACAAAGTTAAAATGGGTTGTCCTAAATGAGAAAATTAGTCATAGGTGTGTCTTGGGCGTAGCATGCAATGAACCAATCAGAGTTCACACTCTCACTTCCTTTTAAATACCCAGCGCATTGTCAATGGCATGCTGTGTATAATGCGGTGAAGACACGAAGCAATTGATCTTCGGGGTGGAGGGAATCCTCCCAAAACCTTTGCTCTGAGTGCTTATTGTAACAGCCCAATATCCATTTTAAAAGAGTGTATTTAGTGTAGTGTGGATATGATTGTTATTTCACACGTGATTTCAAAAACACCATATAACAGAGCTATAAAAATCATCTATACCATACAACTCAGTAATGAGATGTTCAAATTGTTTTTAATCAAATAAACATTGAATAAGAATTCTATTAAATAAGAATCACTTAAACAGATTTTCTTTTTATATTCCGCTTTAGTAGTCCAAAGTTCTTACAGCTGCGTCCTGTCCTGTAGGTCTGCAGTGCCCCCCAGTGGCCGCTGCCAGCTTCATGAC
>JBBKCR010049129.1:0-10881 GCA_037577295.1 Ladigesia roloffi
TATATATATATATATATATATATATATATATAAATATAGCCCTGCAACATGCTGACGATTGTCCAGGGTGTACCCCAGACAGACTCCAGCCCCCAGATCTAAATACCTGTCGAACAGCATTAATATTTCTTCAAGCAAGTATCTGTCGATCCTGTTGTGATTCTGATATCATCATGCATCCCTACTAAATGCCAGAGTACATTATTTAAAATGTAAAGCCACGCTGCAAAGTTAGCAATACCAAAAACTACTATGGTTGAATACTTATAATACTTATACATTTAATCATGAAGGAAATAGCCAAATCCAGAAAGTAGACAGATGTCTACATTAATAGGGCAACACACTAGTATGACCTCTAAGGTTTTGCCACCAGATGCAAAAATGCCATTAAGCCTCAGAAACAGTGCCGCCAGGTTAGAGTTTGCTGAATAGCATAATAAAGGGCCTGCAGAGTTGAGAACAGGCAGAAATTAGATTCAATGCCTGCAAGGCAGAGCCATGCAGGCCAACACAGAGGAGATTAGTCAGGATAATTTAAATATTAAGAATAAATACACTCTCAAAACTTCCACAGTTACCCCTATTGGGAATATTGAATGCCAGACCACCGAAGCCGTCTTTCTCAGTCAAAATGTAAATGCATGTGGGTGGGCATTACGGCACAGATGTAATCATTTTATACTCAATATCCATTAAATGAATTTGTCAGTGTTCTTTCTATTTCACACTTCCTATTACCCAGTCCTATCAAAGCCCACCCATTGTATTTTATGTTCCTCGACATTTTGGCTTGAAATAGTAATTGTAACACAGAAAACAATGGGCAAGTAAAAGGAAAGATAATATCAATTATTAATATTATTTTTCCCACCGTCTGGTGCAGAAAAATGTATTTTGAAGGTTGGTAAAAGTCAGTACATTTTGATGTATTATGAAAAAAAAAGAATTATGTCGATTAAATCCCAGCCCAGGTGCTGGAAATCCCTTGTTCGGCACATTTTGTGCTCTCTTTGCTCCCTACACACCTGAGCCAATTAATTATCTCATTAACAAACCGTTACTGAGTTAAAGAGGGTGTGTTAGAGCAAAGCAAACGCTAAATTCTTCAGGACAGGGGGCCTCCAGGGCTGGGATTTAAAACTTTGCCTTAAATGATATGATATGATGAATGATGCTAAAAATTAAACCACTGACATGAAGAAGCAAGGCAAAAAAAGTCAAGCAACTGTGTTCATAGGAGTGATAGCACAAAACATCCATGTTTTTTTCTGTAAAGAAACTTATTACGGATCATACCCTGAACGTATTTTAGTGTGGATGTTCTGTGGCGTCTCTGTAAAGAAGCATGTCTGGTGTCTTTATGGTTAATTGCCAGTCAGGCACTAATCATTTTAAATGTCTGTGGCATTTTGGAGATTTCAAAACATATGAAATTAAAATAAATACAGAGAACAAAAATGAAAGGACATCTTCTATTGTTACATATGAGCTTGCTTTTGTCACTTTCATTCATATTTTATAAAGATGGTGTGTGTGTGTGTGTGTGTGTGTGTGTGTGTGTATGTGTGTGTGTACGCATGTGTTTAAAGTTATGAACTTGCAGCTGATAGTGCTGCATTTTGAGTGTTGTAGCTCCTGCATGTTTAACAGTAGCAGGTTTGCGAAGCCCCTGTCAGAACCAGGCATACTCACTCTGGGTTTTTCCCCAGCAAGTGAAAACCGGGCTTATGCCATAAAGGAAACACAACAATGGATTTTTGTGCTGAATTATTCACAACATAAGCTTATTTGAACTACAGGGTAAAAGAAAATGCAATTTTCTTGATTTGAGTTGAAGGATAATCTGTTGAAAAATCTAAATGGTACAATAGTCCACTTGTACTTGAATATGCAAATGGACCTTCATGGCTAACTTTGCTCGCAACTCCTTGAAGGAAATAGATAAAAATCTTTTCTGATAAATGCCTCCCCAATATGTCTGGTGTACTGGTGGTTGAGGAGTTATCCCTATGATCAGATGGTTGTGAGTTTGAATCCCAGGACAGCTAGTGGCCCCTCTGAGGTTCCTTTGAGTAAGGTATCGTCCCCACACACTGCTCCCTGGGCGCTGTGTTCCTGGCTGCCTGCTGCTTCACTTGGACAAGTGTTAAATGCAGAAAAAAGAATTTTGTGCTGTTTACACATGAAAAATGGACACTTTACACTTCTTTCCATTTAAAACATATGCAGCTCTTCATTAAGATGCTGCAGACTTGTCTGGGTAGTTTAGGACACAGTGTTACTTACAGTGAGAAATAAAAACCAAATCAGTAGGAGCACTGATCTAGAATCAGCTAACAATTATAAAAACTTCCAACCCTAACCCTAACCCTAAACCTAATCCTAATCCTAAATCCACAGAAAGTGTCCTAAACCACATGGAAAGGTCTGCTCCACCTTAATAAAGAGCTGGCTGTGATCAGAGTATTTAAGAGCAGTTTGTGCAATGTTTTAACCAAAAAGTTTTGTTTGACAACTTACTACTGAAAATTCATTAGGAAAATCAGTCCAATAACCAAAAAAATAGTCTTGATTGATTAAAAACAACTGGGGTGAGAACTGTATATACTTGGATTTAATCCTCTAAATACTCAGTGTTGACACAATTACTGCTTAACATACTTAAAGTGAAACACAACTGTGTTAATGAACTAGATTTTATTTGTGTGGAAATTATATAAAAACCACATTTGACTCTAGCAAAGCCACTACATTACCTTCATTCAAAGCAGACATTCACACATGCACATGTAAACTCACACACACACACTTGGGCTTGACTTGAGCGGAGGTCTGAGTGTGTGGAGTGAGGCCAGTTCATAAGCCCTGGCCTGGATATGTGGCAGGACAACTCCACAAATTATATAAAGGGTTTAAATAAAAGGTTTTAGCAGGCATAATCACCAGCTAAGAGATGACAATGATTTGCACCTATTAAGGGATTTTGCTGCCCTGGGATTAGAGCAGCAGGTAAAGCAGAGCATGGTTTTCCCAGCCTTGTACCGGCTGCAAGCGCTTCAGCATCACAGCAGGTCTCACTCTAGTCAGTCACAACAGCCTCACAATGCAGGGGTGTCAAAGTGGACAGCTGTTAAACATTAGTAAGATATAACGGCAAAGGACAATGAGAAAAAATAATGTAAAAACTAAAATGGAATAGCTCATGAAAAAAATTAACACTTTCCCATTTTTTGTATATAATCTGAAATTAATTTGATATAATATGAAGTATAAGAATGTTATTGATTGGACTGTAATTGTTATTTATGGTATATTACATCTATTAGTTTTAAAAGTTGCAAAAACTGCCTGTTCAACCCACTATGACTAATGTCAACATGTTCTTGACACATTATGTATAAACTAGTTATTGAAAACTGATACAGCAACTTTTCAACTTCAAGTCAAGTCAAGTAGCCCTTTTTTTAAGGATTTTAGATATAAACACAGTACCCAGTGAAATGAAACAATATTTCTCCTGGACCACAGTGCAAGATGAGCAAAAACAGAAATAACACAAGAGTGCAGGAAAAATACAAGCAACCAAAGATAAGATGCTGAATGGAAGTTGAATTTCAATAATAATCTATAGAAAATTAGCTTGATTTTTTTTATTGTCTGTCCCATATCCTAGGATGGACCATCATAACTTCAGAGTCATTTGGATTGTACAAGTATTAGATTACAGATTATACAGATTATTGTTCAGTTGATATTTTCCTACACAGTTGTAACATCTGAGGACTACACTATACTTCAGATCTGGTCAAAGTAAAGGTTTAGCTTTAAAGATGCTGTTGTTTCACATTCAAAAATGCAGCCAACACATTTCCAGAATATTTCAAAATATTTTATGACTTGCTTCAATGTGTTTGCTGAAATATTACCAATGTTCTTAATGGATAGATAGAAAGAGGCTAAACACCTGAGTGAGAAAGAAGGCTACAGTCATATAGTGTATTAAAACTAAAATATAATCTAAAAAAACAAAAAAAACCTGTCCTGAGCAAAGATGCACTCATTCTCTATTCATCTAAGGTATAACCTGTTTACTTGCTCAATTGAATTTCATTATAGAAGATCTGAGTTCTTGTACATAAGAAGGTCCAAGAATGGACGCAATGGTTCAGGATCAGAAGCTGATCTGCAGGAATTTTGTGACTCAGGTTAAGGCTGTTCCTAAGGTTTGGTGATGAATAAGGACCAGCCCTGACGGTGAAGCTTCAGCAATACCCAGTCAGAGATGGTAATGAATAGTGGGCTGCATGTCGGAACCACCACGTGCCTCCAGTAGCGCTACTGTGGACCTGCCAGAGGATCCCACTGCATGCCACTAGTGCATATGGGTTTCAGAAGGGCCTCCCAGGTGAGCTCCCAGGTCCACAGAGCCACCAGACACCCTTAAGGGCATCACTGAGAAGGCCTCCTGTCCCACAGTGCTGTTCAGAACCCTCAAGAAAGCTACAAAGTGGCACACTGGTCCCACATTGCTGTCCCACAATGCTATCCAGAGCCCCAGAGAGCACTCCTGAAATGCAGATATCTCTACGGGGGGAGCTATCAGAGACAAGCCCTGCCCCCCCCCCGATGTGTGCTCTGTCAATCCAAAGAAAATTGTCTGCCCCCCAAAGGAGCTAACTGCCCGCCTCTTGTCCGGCATGCGGTTTGGTTCCTGTGTCATGTCCCTCTTGGTGGCTGGGTGGGGGGTCTATGTTTGGTCAAAACTCTTTTAGAAGTTGAATGCCCTGTCCTTGTCTTCACTTAAATCCTTGAATCCTCATGTTTGGCTCTATGATAAAACTTACTTGCACACATACACACCATTTCCATACGACAGACCACTGCAAATAGACAACCAAGGATTCCAGCTGCTAAAGTGAATTGTTCAGATTATTAATCCAACTGGTTTTGATGTGTATATTATTGATGATTTTTTTGACAGAAAATTTTCTGATTTTGAGGGTTTTATTTATTTACTTTATTTATTAATTGATCTTGACCAATATTTTCAACTGAAAATCTGAACATTTGTGCTAATAACCAGCATTATTGTAAAAGAGTCAGAAAACTTAGATCATGTAATATCTAATATATATTACACATAGATCATATGATATGCCTAGCCAGTGACTTTTAGGTTTAGCTTATACGATAATTAAGAAAGTGATGAAAATGACCAGGTAAAAGTGAATTAGGACTATTCTCAGAACATAAATCCACAGTATAATTTATTATCTTTTTATGATTAAAAAATGCCAGCTCCTCTTTTCCTTATGATGACTTTATTGATAGAAATTCATTTTCAGAATTATATTCATTTGTCTTCCTTTTGCTGTGATGTTAACATTACATTGATGTGAGGTATTATCTTGACAGTCGCTATGAAATTACTTATCTCATGCATCCTAATCAGAAACTGTTGAATCTTGACTATCACCCGGCCACTTCATACCACACCAGATGGCAAAATAATAATCTGATAATAGTCTGATGATAATCTGTTCTAATTTCATGAGGTGCAGTATTTTTGCATATTTGTTGCAAATGGCCTGTCTATTGCAGACCATCTAAGGATCAATACAGCACCAGTGTCTTGTGAAATAAGCACCTGAACCAGTTTTATAACTCCACACTTGTGAAGAACTCTTTGCTATTTACTGACATTCGGTCAAGTGCACTCTGAGCAAGTACTGAAATTACAAAACAGCCTTGGATATTGAGACTGTGTTTTATGCTGCTATACTGCAAGTTAACCACAAGAGGGTGATCAAGAGTACAGCTGATGCGTTGCCTTCTGCTCAAGAAACATAAAAACTCTGATGCAAAGCTGAAACTCATGATTATCTTTATTTTTCTTGGTGTCAGACTGGTGTATATCTTTCTAGATGATTGCTAGATCCCAAATAAATCATGCAACAGTCTTCAGAGGGCACAAACCACAAGTTGCACACTGAGAAGGAGGATTTGTAAGTTCTGTTTGATCAGGCAGGAGAATATTTTGTCCATGCACTTCATTATCTCACAGGGAATTCTCTACACCAGCATGAACTACATATGAGCTGCACTTCAGCTATGTTGGATGCAGGGACTGCGGAGCTTGTCTCTGGTAAATAAATAAATAAATAAAAAAACACCTGTCAGACCTTGAGGA
This sequence comes from Ladigesia roloffi, assembly GCA_037577295.1. NCBI lineage: Eukaryota > Metazoa > Chordata > Actinopteri > Characiformes > Alestidae > Ladigesia > Ladigesia roloffi. Next base: position 6,194 of record JBBKCR010049129.1, read on the forward strand.
AATGGTGCAGTATTTGCTTAGGACAACAAAGATGCCCTCAAGTGGTCGCACCAGGCTACTCCATGATATTAGAAGAAAGGAGAGCAAGAGAGAAAGAAGAAAATGAGTCCACACTTAGAGACTGCAGTTCAGAGGAACATTCAAACACATGCAGTACACTCCAAACAAGAATCTGCACATACACAAATTCTTTGTGACCCATAAGGCACTCAAGAATGCACAGAAATCTGCAGTTTGGGATATTAGGCTCCTTTCAGTACCCAGAGCCATTAGATAACTGCAAAAGCCCCCGTCTAATGGTGTGCCGTGTTAAACGAGAAAAAGAGATTGATCCAGTGTCCTGCGATGACCTCACCATGACATTATTAACTGTGGATCTTTCGAAGCAGGACGCGGGGAGAGGGGGCTCGGAGTCGCTGCTTTCCGAGAGTTATGTAACCACTCTCTTTGCATGCCGGTACCGAATCCCACAGCATAGATTACAGCCCGAGGCCGTGGCTCTCCAATAGTGGAGTGTATGGGAGTATGCATGTGTGTCGCATCTGGCCCAGCCCTAATTCTGATACGCTTGTCCAGTCAGGGGTCCATAACTATGCAAAAGGACTGAATGCCTCATTAGAAAACGAAGGTGAGCGTGACAGATTGACTCCAACATGTGTTAACAAGTCAAAAACTGAATGGATGTCCTGTCCAGGTTGTTAGGTCCCTTAAAGGGCCGGCATCCAGAAATCATAATCTTCTTGCAAAACAGCTTGTAGTAAGTTTCCAGACCACACCATTCACTCCCCAGCCCATGTTATCTGTACATGGAAATTAGGCTCCAAAAACATGTTTAATTTAGTGTGTTGGTGTCACTAAACGCAAACCCTTCACTTAACCTCAACATAACATGTTTATATAAGAAACCTCAAGTCTCTCCTGATCTTATTAATCTTTCTGAAATTTGAATTACTGTAAACAGATTAAAATAAGCAAGACCCAACTGTAACAACAAGAACACAAGTATGGACAGTTAACAATCATATTTTTGGATTGCTGTGTGTGCTCTTTAAGGTGGAGAAAGACTTTTTATCCTTGTTATCCACAGTGCTATCCTGTCAAATCACATTATCACTTAAGACTTGCTTCACACACTAAGAACAGAAAAACAATGATGCACCCCACCCAAACCCCACATCTAATGTAATTGAAATAAAATAACCAGGGTGTCAAATTAAAATGTTGATTTCGATCAATTGCTTACAGAGAAAAAGTTATCGCGAATTATCTGGTACATTTCTGGCCACAGGTGCTTCGTAAAATGAAGGGCACACATAAGAACGCACTGCTTTCCAAGCGAACAGAAAGGTTATGTTAAGAAAACGGACAGATGGAATGGTCAATAAGAGTATTGGTTCTATACATTCAGTACTTCAACCAGCCTTATGGCAAAGAGACAATATGTGTGGATTATAAGCACAGTAGCTCTGTCAGATATTTACACAGAATATTGCTTTGCTTAAAATAACACACAAACCACATCTATTTGTTCGCGGTGCGGCTCCAGGGGCAACGGAGGCATTCCCACTCACCTGAATGGATAACAGGAGGAACGAGTGGATAACAATGCACGAATCAAAGCGCTCCCGTTCCTTCTCTATCTCCCCTGCCGACAGCACTCGTCAGCTGCCATGCAAATCAGCAGGCTGCAGCAGCATAATTATGCACAGGATTACCTTATTAATACGAAAATGTCTTTGAGAAGCACCTACTTGAATTGAACCTTATCTTTAAAAACCTGTCAGTCTCTTCAGTCTGATTGAGAAAGAGCCCTCCCCATTAAGAGTGCTACACTTAGTGTAAAACAAGGGTGGAGTGAGGAAATGCGATTCAGTGGAGTTTAATCTACTTGCGAATCACAGGCAATTAAATTAAGTTTCACTGTCACACATCAAGACGTGATAATGGAATACTAGAGACATTACTGCGCATAAACGACTGGAATAAAGGGACTGTAGTGCTGTATGGGTAGTTGTGTTGTTTTTAAAATGTAAGAACTGCTAAATTACAGCTTAAAAGACATAATAAAAAAAATACATTTAGCCCAAAGACACAGCGCTTGTGAAGTGCCAGTACAGAAAATAACCCAGCAGAGGACGTTTAGGCCATGTTTAGCAGATACTCAAACTAAAGTTCAGAACAAAGACACAGCGGTGGTGTTGCACTGCAGTTACTGAACCAACAACACACAAGTTCATCTGTAGGAGGTAATGGTAGAATCCTGTGATGCAACTTTCCTACAGGGACTACACTTGGCTCGGATTCTATAGCACACAGTGTCTCTTACACACACACACACACACACACACACATGTACACACTGCTTTGTGCACCAGCATCAGCACGAGGACACAGCCGAGGAGCTAATGAAGAAATGCTGCTAGAGATCCATCATCATGTTATGCTACAGCCCTTGTTCAACATCACTCAGTGTTATAGGCTGGACCTGTGCACATTATTGCTCCAGCGATTCATACAGTTTTCCTGACAGCTGCTTTAAGAAGCTCTTATACCGTACAACAGCACGTCACGGCTAAGATAAAGCACAAGCCCAGACATCCTAAAAGTCCAATTTAGAGATTGACAAAACATCATTCAGCAGGATGTAATAGGATGTGACAGGATGCATCTATATCCCACTGAGAAAGAGAGATGGAAAGAGAAAGAGAGGAAGGGGGGCAAAAGAGAGAGGGGGGGGGTAGGAAGAAAAGGGAGGCTAGGACAGATAAAGAGGGAGAGCAATAATGAAAGAGAGAGGAAGAAGGAAGCAGGGAATGAGAATGTTATGAAAATTGGGCTGAGGAAAAATAAACAGGGAGAGTAATAATGAAAGATGGAGGGAGAGAATAAAAGTGAAGGGAAGAAAAAAAAGAATGAGAGGGTAAGAGAGAGAGAGAGAGAGAGAGAGAGAGAGAGAGAGAGAATGCCACAAATCGAGTGAGAGAAATAATGCAAGAGAGTGGGCGAGAGAGAATGAGAGACAGAGAGTGAGAATGAATGAAAGTGAAACAATGTGAGTAAGAGTATGGAAGTGTAGGGGAGTTTGAAGGAGAGATAGAGAATGGGAAGGCGAAAAGAGAAAGAGAGGGAGAAAGCGACAGAGAGACAGAGAGAGAGAGAATGAGAGTATAAAAGAAAGAGAGAGTACAAAAGAGAGAGTGGCGTTAGTGTTTTCCGTCCTGTACGAGAAGTGACCTTTCAGCACCAGCTATAAATAACCTCGGAGCGAGGGAGAGGAGAAAAAAAGAGAAAGGACTGAGAGCTGGTGTTGCATGTGCTCTCCAGCTCTCACCATCAGGCCACACTGACACGCGCTCAATTCCTGCGCAAGGAATCACCCGCCTATCGACAGGCCTAAATGAGATTGCCTGCTCTCATCTATCTTACGCAAAGAGCCCCTCTCTCCTCTGCTCCCCGCAGCAGGGGGCCGCTGACCGCTTCTGCCATTTAAAATAGCTGCTGGCGTGCGCTTTACACCACACTGTTTAGCGCCTCCATGTCACAGCCGTGCCCGAAATACACCATCAACACTGGAGGCTTATTCATTCATCTACAGCGCAGTCCTCAGTAGTGAGAGGCAGCCTGATAGCACACAGCAGTGAGGCAGAGATTAGCCTACATGTTGATGGGTGATTTAAGGGCACGAGCACTAATAGGGTGAACTGCCACTCCACATTCAGTTCCAGTGAAAAGCAGTGGTTAGTATAGCTGATACATTACAATTAATTTTAATTAAGACTACCCAACAGTTTGCTGATTAATTGGTTAAGTGTGAAACTTTTTTTTGCTTTTTTAGCAAAAACTACACGAGATCTGTTTGACTGTAATGACCTATCATGTACAAAATCAAATGTGTCGTGGTGAACATTTTACATTTATGAAAAATAATGAGCCCAAAAAGAGATTTGCTAACTGTCAACTCTGTTGGGCCTGCAAAACACTACTCATAATGGTTATCAGCGTCTTAAGTGATTGGGGCAGAGGGATGGACGTCCTACCAGCCCAGAAAGCAAAGCCTGTTCTCGTGGCCTCCAGACCATTGACAGCTGTCACTGTGTACTGAACTCATGCTCTCCTCAACATAATTCCAACACTCAGAGAGCTTGGTTGTTGTGTTTGTGGTCATCAGAACCAAAACAAAACAGCTTGCAGTCACACAGAATATTGGAATACAACCATTATATATTTGAAGTGTATATTGTCGCAGTGTGTGTTTTTTTGACACATTCTTGTTTATTTTTTAAGAAGTGCTGTGGTTATATACCTCCTGGATACACAAACTATTCGCTTTCCAAGGTAATGACCAAATCACCATCAATGTGTGGTCAGTAGGGATGAGGTCAGTGGGGATGTGGTCAGTGGAGATGTGGTCAGTGGAGATGAGGTCAGTAGGGATGAGGTCAGTGGAGATGTGGTCAGTGGGGATGAGGTCAGTAGGGATGAGGTCAGTGGAGATGTGGTCAGTGGAGATGAGGTCAGTGCGGATGTGGTCAGTGGGGATGAGGTCAGTGGAGATGAGGTCAGTGCGGATGTGGTCAGTAGGGATGAGGTCAGTGGAGATGTGGTCAGTGGGGATGAGGTCAGTGGAGATGTGGTCAGTGGGGATGAGGTCAGTGGAGATGAGGTCAGTGGAGATGTGGTCAATGGAG
>JBBKCR010049149.1:0-10881 GCA_037577295.1 Ladigesia roloffi
TGTGTTTGTGAAAGTGTGTGGGAGAGTGTGAGTGTGTGAGAGTGTGTGAGTGTGTGTGAGTGTGTGTGAGAGTGTGTGGGTGTGTGAGAGTGTGTGAGAGTGTGTGTGTGTGTGTGTGTGTGTGTGTGTGTGTGTGTGTGTGAGTGTGAGTGTGTGTGTGTGTGTGTGTGTGCAGGCGCGCGGGCTTTGTCCGCTGCTCGGTTTTGTCCTGTTTATTTTCTGGAGGTGCGCGCGGACGCTTTGATGTCTTTGTTTGATTCGGAGCTTCGACGTTTTTACCCCGTTCTGGTCGAGGCTCGCGCGAGACACGCAGGACGCTGATCGCGCGAGATCTGTAGGAGCAGATCGGGGGCGAAGGAGGAGAAGGTTGGAGAAGGTTGGTGGCGGTGTGTGTGTGTGTGTGTGTGGAGGGGGCACCCACAACTCATTCGGACCTCCCTGATCACATCCACTCTACCTGCGGGCCACGCACGCCACCAACGTAATGACGTAAATGAAGCCACGCCCCAAAACTGAGATGATAAAGCCGCGTGTTCGAAATCTTGAATAAGAATTAGTGATGTTATGTACCTGTAGATGTAGCACAAAGTATTTCTTCCTAAAAGATATTGTAAAAGATTTCTTTTGTTTTGAACTATAATGATAACCGACCACTGTGTAATATAAGATATTTTATACAGTTTTGATTACAACGTTACTGACTCTACAGATACGAAATCAATGCAGATTATTTAGAGTTGCTGACGTCTGTCTGAGTGACTTATATTTGGTTACATTTCCTTTTGAGAAATAAGGGTAAATTGTGACAATGAAATGATCTTGTTAATAATGTTGCCCAAAATTCTAATCTTTCATGGGGCCCAAGATTTCTGGCGACGCCTCTGTGCATGTCTGTCTGTCTCTGTCTTCTGTTTGTATGTACCCATGTATCTTTGTGCTTTTGTCTGTCTCTTATCAATCTATTTAAGCCATGTCCTCAGTTAACTTTCTGATTCTAAGTTTCATGCATGTTTTGTTCGTGCTGCAGGATGCAGTACTCAAAGATTCCACTGGAGGACACTCTCACACCAGCTGTGTATAGACAGTAATGAGAATCTCCCAGAGCTCCTTCTCCTCTTGTGCCAATGAGGCACTGCTGGAGGCTCCATTTAAGCAAAGCTGGTCTGGAGAGAAGGCTGGCCTGCGTGAGCACAAACAAAACCCCACCCTTAACACCCCTACGAAATCCGATAAACATTAACCGGCCTGCTGCAAAATCTGATAAATATAATGGTGCCTTATGTAGCTTCGTGATTTTATGCAAATTCCCAATTAATCCCTTAAAAAATATTTGATCATCTATTTTGGCTGCCTCAACTGCCCCACATGGCTAAAATAAGAACAGATATGTTTCATCCCTTGTACTCAAAGGTTGTATTGTGTCTAAACCAGCCAGTGGATTTTCAATTCAAGCTTGTTTTTGTTTGTTGCCTTGATTTCGGGGACGTTTCTTTTCACAATAAGCATCCAAAAATACGTTTATCATTTATCTGTCCCGATTACAGTACTTTTTAATGTTTCAGTGAGGAAAAAAAAACTATTGTTTCTCAAGGGACAAAGGTTTTTGGATTTTGGGAAGCTTTGTGGTTTGAATGGGTTGAAAAGTTTAACAAAAAAGTCAAAGGGACTTTTTTTATGGACATTTTCCAACTTTTGCTTTTGAAATGCAGTATTTGTTTTGAAATGCTGTGTCTGTTCTGCTTGGATGCTTTATACTGTGCCTTGTTCAAACTTCTGAACAGTTCCTTATAACTTCAGTATAAATGTGGGTAGATAAACACACACACATAGTTATACATATGTATATACATATAAGATGAGAAAATGAGATATGAATAGAACTTTATTTATCCTGAGGGAAAACCTTCTGTCAATAGCTCACTCAATGCAAAGAGACAATAGAATAAAAAAGACCAAAACAAGAGTACAACACAATTATATACATTATAGTAACAAGATGAACTGTGGTTCTGACACTGCTGCATGAAAGATTTAGTACCAGCAGATCAGAAGTGCAAATTATTTCCCAAATTAGCTAGTTTGTGGTGTCGTTTTTTTAATTAGACATCATGCATAAGAGAGTGGACATGATTTGTAACCATGATGATGTTGATGTGCTAAATTAAACTGTTATATCTGAGAAATAAGAATAAAGACGGGTGCTGGTGGGCCCTTAAAGTGTTCATTGTGCTCAGAGTTTCTGATCAAACACAAAGGTTCTGATCAAACTACACTGCATTTCCGGCCACGCTTTTAAGGCGTTATCCAGTCCTCGCTGGCATACAGGATGCAGGTGTTATCACTTAATGTAACTCCTTCTTCGGGAGCGATCGAGTTCCAGCCTTCTGAATACGGAAAGATAATGCTTTGTTTGCTGACAATGAATGAAGGCTGGAATGAAGTCTCTTTCGCCTCTGCTGGGCCCTGTTCACACAAAAGCAACATCTGTGTATAAGAAAGGTTTACAATAGTTGTGAAAAGATCAGATCTGAGCGCGACTCTGCAGGCGTGCTGAACAACAGTGGCATACGGCAGGCGGCTGTAAACACAAGAAAAACATGTTTGTTGCCTGAGACAGAGAACCTGTTTTTCATCTGTGTGCTACCAGGCTGAATGAGCGGCACGGGGTCAGACCGGAGGACGTTTGCAGGGGCTGTTGACTGATTGGCCTAATGCTGAATGTCTGTTATTGTCCAGAACGTACACAGGCCCTGCTGTGTGTCTAATGATACAAGTCACAGTATACTGACCTCTGTGTTAACAGTTAATTTACTGGCAAATTCAATATTTAACCACATTTAAATGGTGTACTAAGATTTTGAACTCATATGACCAATTATAATAACGCTAAGCATAAACAATATGCATTATGTAAGTAAACAAGTATGGTGCATGATATTTTTTCACTTCATTGCAACTGAATGGGCCTGCAGATGGGCTCACTCATGCTCATATACATTCATCTTAGTCCTCATAAAATATACTAAATGATTAAACTTAAAGAAACAATTCAATAAAAAAAAAATCAAACAAATGCAACTTTTCATGGATCCATCCCACTCACATCTAAATTTTGTTCTATAAATGAAAACTAGAATTACAAAGAAGTTGTTGCTGATACTGGAAGAGTCAACCAAATCTTTTCCATAAATACAGTAGCTTCTAGCCAAATCCTGTTCATTAAGATGGAACAGACCTGTGGTTTAGGATGCAGCATGACTTGCTGTGATAACTCGCATAGGTCCTGTTCTTAACTTAAGAAAGGAAATAGGGACTCCATTAATGCCTCTGTTGACCTCTAATGTAAGTGAAAATTTGTGGAAATCTGATGTTTAAGCACAGTATTCTTTTAAAAATTTATAGCTGAATAATAAACAAAGAGTGCATGTAAATATGTCCAATCAAAGAGAGAAATCTTTAAAATGTAAAACTTTTAAATGTAGGGATTGTTTTAACTAAAGAACGTGATGCACTCAGTTCACATTCACGTTTCTTTAACAGCAACTCATCTTTCAGACCCACAGTGCTGAGTTAACTCCTCACAGTGGAGGGATGGACAGAAATCCCTCAGAAGTGAAGCGAGAGCAGAGCTCATTTTCTCTCCGAAGTGAAAGCTTTAAGTGCTGATTATCAGAGGGGCAGTTTTCACGGTCTGTCATGCGTTGCGCGGTTGTTATTAGTCCCAGTTTTTCTTTTGGGTTTTAGTTCAAAAAAGGACACACTACATTCTTATTTAAGTGGTTAATCTTCTATCTAATCCCCTCAGAAACCTCTCCTTTAGACATTTTAGCAGCACATGACAGAGATAAATGTATGAAGCAGCTTTGGGGGCAGCTTTTGTTTGGAAGGATTCATTTGTTACTGGTTAGTTTAAGTTTGGGAGGATGGAAGAGATGACATTCGGGGACACAATATTATAGAACGTGATTTGATATCATATTTTTTTGTAATTTTCTGTTTTATATTTTTGGGGATTTCTGAAAAGCAACAGAAAGTACTAAGTGGCCACTTTAAGAGTTAAATAAACAAAATGGTGGTCACTGACTTTTTCACTCTTACAGAAAAAGGTGCTAAGTGTGCTAGGGTGGTCCATTAAGGGCCTTGACCTTAGACACCATGTTTACCCGTGTAGTAAACACTATAACAGTGTTTAGATTTTTCAGTAAACACATTCATTGTGAAAGTGAAGCTAAACATGAAAACTGTGTTGCAATATTTCTTTCGTTTATGCAGAAACTGTGAGTCCAGTGTGAGTTTGTTACTTTCAGTTCTGGATGTCAGGGCCTCGGTGTTCTTTAGTCATCACACATGGCCGGTGGCAGCAGGAGGTGGCAGGAAGATCAGGACTGTTGGAATGAGTTGCGTTTGCAGGGAGAACACAAAATTGTTCAAGACCACCGTCCTCTCAGGAGCGGTCCACTTACACAAACAGTTCTATAAAAAGACTGATAATGTTGCCTTGTTTTACTCCTCCGCAAAACTGTGTGTTATATAAGATGAATAACAACCTGAATCAGTTCAAATCTCTGCAACTTAGCTTCAAACGCTCTGCGTCGAGTCTTTCTAGCTAAATGTCAAGGAATGAATCTGTCTTTTATTCCCAGCCACTCTGTATCGTCTCCCCAGATGGAGCGCTTCACTGTTTTTCTCTTTTTTTTCATGTGATGAATCAGTGTCATCTCTCCCCAAGTTTCTAATTGTTCCAATATGCACTGGATGGAAAGATGTGGTGTAGGCCCGATGAATCCGAGCTTGCATGAGTGCATGCTTTATTGGCAGGTTTCAGTGCGGGCTTTCTCTGGCTGAGTTACGTAACTCAGCTGGTCTTTGGGAACGGGGAGCAGATCCACATCCGGAACGTCCAGAGACTGCACTTAGTTTCCATATGCAAGCAAGCCCCCCACCCCTCAGCCCCCCTTGCAAGAAATATTCGTGGGCAGTGCAGTCTCTGGAATCAATCTGGGGTTATGCAACAGTACGAGAGAGGGAAAAAAAGAGCAAGACATCAGGCTTCCTTCACCCACATCTACATGAACGAACAATGAGAACATGAAACAGTGTAACATTGATATGCAAATGCTTCTGAGGCAGTTTTTAGCACTCAGCTACTTCTGTGCATGTTTTATTGCCTCCAAACATCTACACAGCGCTGAGCTCGCTTTAAAACGACATGTTTCAAGTGCAGCTCACCACAGGCCGAAACCGAGTGCCAGAAAGAGGCCTGAACTAGTGTTCTGAGGCATGTGTGTGTAGTGAGGAATTCCTTTGACATCTGATCTCCTTCCCCATCAGACTGTGTGGTGGTGGTTGTGGGGGAGAGCAGCTGGTGTCCCTCAGAAACCCTTGATGACTGGAGCCTTCAATCCCTAAAAGTACTACACTGCAGTCAGAAGTCGTAAAAGAACCAGGGAAAGTAGAGCAACTCAAGAGGTTTGGCCGTCTTAAAGGAGCTCTGAATGATTTACCGTTGTTTTCTTTTAATATGGGAAACTAGAGGCAAGCCTCACATTAAATGCTGTTTATCCTATAAAAGAGTAGTAAAGGAAAAGAAATGATCACGATTACATTATGTTAAATCCATTATATACATCATTTATAATTATTCTTATTATTGTTACTCGTAATGTCTGTTAAAAGCCCATAGCCTACATTTTTCTTTGTGCCCCAATTCATTTCCACATGACCGGATCCTAACCCCTCTTTATCTCTTAAACAGGCCGTACTGTATCTTTAATCTCTGTTCTGGTTCACTGTCCTGTACTGTGCCCTGTATTCCAGATGAGTAAATATCATGAAAAAAATGTCTTTGTGGATAATCAGCTTTATTTCACACTGAAACTATGAGAGGAGTTTTAATTTAATTGAACTAAACAGTCAAATAAATGAAACCTTGACTTTAATTCATTGTTTCTTGTCAACAGGTTCCACAAAATTTTATCATGTAACTTAAAAAACAAAGTTGAGACATAGTTATGTGGACCTTAATAGAAAAAAACGTTTCAAGTCAACAAACACAATTCTTGTAAGTAAACTGAACATAAATAAAGTAAGTAAAGCGCAAAACCTTCCTCTTCATTTTTTTGAGTGAATGTTAACTAAAACCCCCAAATCCTTTTTTTTGCATCAAAACCGTGAGTCAGTCATTGGTACCCCACGTATTTAGTTCTTTGTGCAGCCTGTCTTTCCTAACACAGCCACAACAGGTCTTCTCCTATAAAGCTTGATGAGATTGAAGAGTGAACCCTGTGTATTCTCCACAGTACAGAATCTCTCCAGACTCCAGGGTCACACCATGGTTTCAGGTCAGGAGACTGGGAAGACCACGTCATAAGCTTGATTATGTGGTCACTGAACTATTTTTTGGTGGATTCAGACGTATGTTTTGGATCGTTGTCCTTAAAGATTCAACCACGACCCAGTTTTGGCTTTTGGCAGGCGAAACAAGATTTTACTTGCTTTCCCTTCCTTGAAATCTTCTGGTACTTCACGGAGTCCAGAAACAGGAGCTTTGGAGGAAAAACAGCTGCCATATTTTACAGTGAACTGTCCTTCAGTTATATTTTGTCCATTCCTTGGTTTAGTTTAGTTATTCTCATCTTTGTGTGACATTAGATTGCAGTACATTCGCTGGGCAGACACTTTCATCCAAAATGACCAACAATAGGAGGAAACACTTTTCAGAAAACAGAGGAAAGTTCTGAGTGCTAAAATCCTCATGTAGGGAGTAGTGCAAGAAGAAGGCTGACTGTATGAATATCTATGTACAACAATGAAGCTAACAGTACCACTGTGCTTCACCAGTATTTCAATGGAGAGATGTTGGTTGTCAGTGAGAGGTTGGACTGGTCAGAATTGGCTCAGATTTGAATGATCGTAGCACATTGGCCCATTATTTTGCCAGGTCAATGAGCCTGGATTAGACATGACGAATTAAATCCTGCTCAAATGATCCATTAGCGCAGCAGTATGGGGGTATTTTGTTGTGTGTGTGTGTGTATAAAGTGGCTGTGGTGGGGCACTGGGAGGGTGATGATTGGGTGATTGTGCTCAGAGATCCAGATTGGAGAGGATTAATAAAAGCCCCCCCCCCCCAGGCCCCATTCTGTCTGCCTGCATTCACATCTACAAGGTGCTTCTCCACTGAGACACAAGCCGGTTCAGGATTAAGAGGTATAATCCCAGTGCTTTGACTCAGAGGGGTTGCACCAAAATGGGTACTACACTCAGTAGTCATACCTGTAAACATGAAATAATCATGGAATTATATGCACTACATGAACGAAAGGGTTTTTTTTAAATATATTAAAGAGTCAAAATCCTACAATGTACCTTTTCTCCAATTTTACAGTTCGTGAGGTTACATGTACTGAAAACAAACAGAAAACAATTTTATGTATAGTTTACAAACCTCTTTATATCCCTCAGAATGAAACTTAAACAAGCTGTTTTGGTTGCTGCGCCTTTAACTTGCATATTTTTAAAGGGCCTCTGTTCTGATTAGCAGCCCCACTTCGTGAGTCATTCAGTCCAGGATAGAAACAGATAGGCAGACATTTGTGAATGAACTGGTTTGTGTGACATCACAAATGCAACAAAAACAAAATGGGCTGTTTATTGCATCCTATATGGACTTCATGATCAGGAGAATGGCATGCTTTGAGATTTTACCACAGATTACACATGAAATAAACCCCTTTTTTTGTATTAAAATAAGTGAGGAATATTTATTGATATGGGCACTTTAAGCTTTGTGGAGAGAACGTGCTCAAAGTTAATTGATGATGGTTTTTGAGATGATGTAACACTTTGCTGATCAAATTTGCTGTTTTGCAGTTAATGACCAATACTAGCACAATGTGAAAGCAGGAGTGATCTGCAGGCCACTCGGCTCCGGGCTGGATTTGGACAGTGACACACAATAGAGCCGCTTTTCTGGAACATTCTACAGGGGATGATCCTGTCTCTTTATCCTTATCTGTCTGTGTGTGTGTCTGTGTGTGTGTGAGTATGTGTGTGTGTGAGTGTGTGTGTGTGTGTGTGTGTGTGTGTCTGTGTGAGTGAATGAGAGAGAGTTTGCCTCCTGGCCACAGAAACGGGGTCACACAGTGATAGACACCTCAGGTTTTCCTGAGATCAGGCCCCAGACACACAGCAGGAAGGAAAAGTGGAAGGGAGGGGCTGAGGACAGTATGGGAAATAAATGTATGAGCCTGACACCTGAGCACAGACCCAACACACACTCTCCTTTCCCCTCGACCTGAACAGATTAACCCCTTCTTATACATTTCTCCCATTTTCAACCCAGCACAAGGTTTGGCACATTTAGTTCACTATTACTTTAGTTTAAACAATGTTTACACTACAAACCAGACACTTATGCCCACCAGAGTGCAGTGAGTTTTCCTACAATTTACCATTTCACATCAAACCTACTCAGAATGAGATTATTTTCATGATAAGCATTGAATAATGCAGTTGTTTTTGAAAATAAATAAATAAATAAATAAATAAATATATATATACAGTATATATCCAATTAAATTATAGGGATGTGCAGTACAGGCCAGAAGGTTAGGCCCCAGATGAGAAGAAATAAAGACAATAGGCTGCTTTTTCAGAATGATCCTGAATGAAAAAATAAACAATCATATAAAAAAATATATATATATACATAGTTTAATATATACATACATATATATTCAACAATACATTTTAAGGCTTAAACTATTCAGTTTGTATTGGAATTGTTTTTTTAAGTATCGCTTCATTTTTCAACATCACACAATTCCTTCTGGCTTATGTATCATTGGACAAAAGTTCATTCTCTAACAGGCTAATGATCCCAAGCATTCTTTACTGCCCAGTCCAAAGAAAAGTGAAAAATTGAGAGAATGGTCTTGGCCTCCACAGTCTCCAGATCATTCTCTCTTTGAGCTGCAGGAAGGCGATGAACTTACAAGTTTAAAAAGCACATCTAGCAAATTATATAGAAGTGTTTGCTGTTTGTAAATGTGATGAGAGGGTTTGGGCACAAGTTACTCAAAAAATTCCTAGAAAAGATGTGGTGAATCTGCGCTGATGAAGGTAAGGGGGGTTATTTGAATGAAACTCACTCAAAAGCTTTCACACACTTTAAATCACACGTACAGTGTACATGGTGACATCAAACTTTAAAACCATTCAGTAACACTTGGTTTAAATATTTCTAATATTTTCTTGTAATACACTTCTGAAAAAGCAGCATATCATTCATTTAAAAGTCTGAGAGTGAGTATAATCATCTGGGTTTATTTAGAATGGGTTTGAAGTGAAATTATCAATAGTAGGTTTTTCCCAGGTTTCATTACAGTATTGTTGAATGGAACCAGGAGTGTCCAACACCAAAGGTATACTTTACTATCTAAACCAACCAGTGAACCTACACATGTCTTATGAGTGTTTTATGTAATGTTTTGGTAAAAAATGGAATAAATTCATTTTCAGTGAGCTCTACTTTGCCTCACAACACCCTGTATGTAGCCCTCCGCCCTCACACACTTTAAAATTACATTATTGCTTAAATGTTTGCATAATTATAATGAAACAATGTCTCAGTCATGTCTCATTTCATGTAATAATGTTATGAGTGGGAGTTTTTACATTAAATTCTTCAGATATTTGGTTCCTGTAATTGCTTCTGTGAGTGGAATACTTTGCCTCACAACACCCAATATGTCCCCCTCCATCAAAAATGCTTGTTGAAGCCTATTTTAGATGAAAAAGAATAGTATCATGAAACAATAGCATGAATTGAGTTCATAATAATGTAGCTGGAGGAACTAAAACCTTCAGACAGCTGGATCCTATGAACACCATTGTTTCTTTAGAATGGAGCTTTCCTAAACAAACTCCTCTGTATGCCTTTATTTACATCTTAACCCTGTAATTATGCAGATTTATAAAAACTAATCCTGGAATTCCCCTTTCGGTTTCATCCCAGTCTGATGGTGACAAATGTGTCAAACCTTGTTAGGGTTCAGAGAGAAAAACAAATGCGTTCTGATGAAGCCCTCCACCAAAAAGTGCATTTTAAAACACCTAAAAAAAAGAAAACTACAAAGGACTGTATTCATAATACACTAAGAACTAGTATCTTCAGACATCTGGTCCCAATGACCAGCAGTACTTCTCTAGAGTGGAGATTTCCTAAACAAACACATTTTTTTTACTTTATTTACATCTTAACCATGTAAATATGCAAATTAGAATACCTTCTAAAGTCTTGTATTATATTCTCATGCTGCACAGATGTGTGACATCTGAATTTGAAGGAGCTCGCCACCAAAGATGCCTTTTAAAATACATTTGAGTTTACAATTTTCTCAAAACTATCATGAACAAATGTCCCTTGCAATATATTAATTTAGATGGAAGAATTACAATCTTCAGACATCTTGTTGCCGTGACCCCCAGTGTTCCTTTAGAGTGGAGGTTCCCTAAAGAAACTCCTCTGTGTGAGTTTATTTACATCTTATCCTTGTATGTATGATATCTCATGTTATAGATTCCTGTTTAATATTCTCATACTCTTCAGACATGTCATATTTCGATAGGTGAACCGTGTTTTGATATCTAACTTGCGTAAGACAGTTGCCCGTGTGCGCCCCCTCCGCCCCGGCCTTTCCTTTTGGTCTCCTGGACGTTGACCCAAGTGCCTGAGACAATAGCCCTCCTGCCCCAGCTGTGTTTACCACACCAGCTGCGTTTCCACTTCTGTCCCTTCAGCAGGCCTGTTCAAAACCACGCAGCACAACACACATACACTCACACACATACACACTCACATACACACACAAACACTCA
>JBBKCR010049160.1:0-10880 GCA_037577295.1 Ladigesia roloffi
CACACACACACACACACACACACACACACACACACACACACACACACACACACACACACACACACACACATAAGCAAACTAGACGTGATGAACTTGTTATATTACTGGGCAGTGTGGCATAAAATATTCCTCCAAATAAAATGGCCCAAAGAATATTTAGCTGTCAAAGCACGAAATGTCACCAAATGTCTTTATTTGTTCATTGATTCAGTCATCATTTATACATTGTTTTACATTTATGTTTATGATTATTGCATTTAGCAGACATTCTTATACAGAAACGTGCCTTCCTCTTCTTTTGAGAAACGGAGATTCAAGACGAGCGGTGGCTGAAGCTCTGAGTGGATGAGAAGTGATGCTGCTTGATCAGTGTTGATAAGTAAGGCGGTACACGTCCTTTGTTAGCCTTGAAGCCAAGTGTTAAGGTTTTAACGTAATGCGAGTGGCTACAGGGAGCCAATGAAGATTCCGTAGTAGAGGCTTGTAGAAAATGTAGAAAGATTGAAGACTAACCTCGCAGCTTCATTCCAAATCAGCTGAAGTGTCTTGTTACCTTAAGTGGAAGTTCAGCCAAGAGAGAGCTGCAGTAGTCCAGGTTAGAGATAACCATATACTGGATATAAGAGTTAACGTTTTGATAACAGTTGAAGACCATATAGTCCACACCAAGAATTAAGTGATTAAATTACCATAACACCATTTCCATATTTGCCTATTGAGCCTACAGCACTTTAGCTCCGCCTACTCACATTGAAAATATACAGGATGCTTCAGTCCAATGCAAATTGGATCTTGAGTTGGGAACTGAAGCAGCCTTATCATGGACCACTGAACCTGCTTTCTGATTCAAACCATGTTTATATCTTCCTCTAAGTATACAGGCCTTCCTGAATGGGAGACTTTGTATAAAAATGCTGTGCTTCAGAATCAGAGGAACCTGCTTAAACTTCAGACATTCATGGTCTTTAAAAAAAAAAAGGCATGCTTGACCTCAGTGCACTGTCATACCAACAATGTGCTAAAAGACAGACCCAAATCAGTCATGTTAGATAAATATATTGAATTCACTGTAACTGTTTGGACTGTTTGTGAGTAAGGACAATCTTTAGTTCCTCAGGTCTTTTACTTTAGCAGGCTTGTACTTCCTCGTTGCCTAAAACAGAAATTGTGTATTTGGAATGTGACTCATATCCTAAAAGAGAGCCTGAAATCAAATCCCCTTGTTAAAGGAGTCAAACTGTGATGCACATTAACTATGAATTGCTTCCTAAAGTTTAAAAATAATAACCTTAAATATTTATGATGGAGTTGTTGCGGCAAAAATGGTTTAATTATTCATATTTTGTATGTTGTTGAAATTCCTGACTCATTTTATTAGTGTGCTGAGTACTAGTGACCACTCCTGTTTAAAGCTACATTCTGAATCAGATTTGTCTGCAGATTTAGAAATGTTTTTTTTGGGTGATAGTGGCTTTCAGCTGACAAGAAAAGGAACACGTCTCTCTTGGTGTGTCGCCTGTTGCTGGGAATGCCACAGCTCCATCATTTACTCATTTATGTCTGTGGTGCCTTGGAGCTGGGCAGCAGCGACCTCCAAGAGACGACTCCATTTGTTGTGTTTCAAAGTAGTACAGAGCTGCAGTATCTGTTTAAGGCAGACAGACAGCCGCAGCCTGAGAAAAACATGGCTCAGCCCGGCGCAGGGAATGTTTTAAATGCAATGTTGGGGGAAAACAAACCAGTGGAAGTCTGGTGGCAGTCCAAGAGCAGTGAAAGTGCTTTACTGCATACTGTGGTCCAGGGCTCTTTTTCATTCAGCCCTGTTGGAGATCCAAAGGTGGATTTAGCACTAATAATAATAATCATTGGATCTCCTGGTCCAGCCTGACAGATTTGCCTATTTTAATTAATGGTACCTCATCTGAAATCCTTAAAAAAACAATTTTATATTGCAAATAATAGGAGTCATGCATGTTGCAGTTAAATGTTAAGTGTGCATGTCCATGTATAAACCAGGCCTATTTAAATAAAGTACAAATAAATAACAGTCATTTTAAAGCAAAGAAAGGTGAAATAAAGTAAAGTTGTCTCATAGTCGAATAATCATATTTATGATATTTGTTTTTTAGAAAAATCATGATCGGTGCAAGTTTCTTCAGCCTTCCCGTGTGTCTCACCCCCATCCCAGTTCTATTTATTGTTCTCTCCTGTCTTGCTGCTCAGCTGTATTGTGATTGGTGTAGTGTAGTAACAACACTGTTCTCCATGCGACAGATTTCAGTTTGATTTCTTGTCTGACTAGCACAAAGCACTACAAGTCTCTACACACAGCTTGAGCACGCTTGAAGAGGAGCTTAGATTTGTCACAAATTCTGTGATTTTTGATTGCAAGCTAAAAGCATAACATAAGCCTTCAGTTGAGCTACATAAATTAATATTTTGTTCTATTTTACTTAAATAGCATCTTTCTCTTAAACATAAGCAAACCTAAGCTCTGTACTTTCCTGATGTTTTAAAGGCATTTTCTTTGACTCTTTTCATCTCTTCTTCTCTTCTTCTCAAATGATTTGTTGTATTTGTCTGTCCTAGAATTTAAGTGCTAGCACTGCTTTCCCAGGGATTGATTAATATTATTTTCATCAGTAGATCAGTAGGTTTTAACTTGATGATCTTCCTCACTCAGGGTGCTGGAAATGTTTCCCTGGGAGAGCACTGATTCTCATGGAGGTTAAATTACACTGTTCTCCCTGAGAATCGCTTATTTCCTTTGATGTTTGTTGTATTTCTTTAGAATATAATCCATTTATAATCCAGAATATAATCCATTTTCTGACAACTGCCAACGGAACTCTGTGATCCTCTTTTCTTTTATTTTACTTCAATGTATGGAAAGTGATTTGAATGACCTTTGTGTGTGGTTTAAAAATACCCAAAATGGACATGTGACTGTATCAGGACATCTCCACTAAAAAACACCGCTTGTGCACTTTAAGTAGATGTATTTTCCGTGTCTGATTTCCTCTCTTGTAGTCAATGGCTAGCGTAGAGAGCAGTGTGTGCTTTGGTAAAAATGCTGATTTTTGGAAGTGTGGGACAGTGACGGATGGTTGTGTGTGTGGGGCTGAACACTCCTCCGTGTGCAGGCTGGGTCCCTGAGAGAGCGGTTACATCCCCGCCTCCACCACCCACCGTGGCAGCCTACACTCTGTCTCCAAGCTGCATGCCCCGCGCTTCTCTAACACACTGCTAATTGGCTCAGTAATTGTGTTCCACCTTGTTTGCAAGTCCAGGCTTGTCAGTTTGGCCTTGAAAAAACAACTGAACCTAAGTTTATTTAAAACCATCAGAGTAGCACAAAGGCCAGGTTCACTGATGGAGAAACTGAGGAACAGGAGTCGTAGCAGTTTGGCACAAAAACTGATTTAGCTCATTTTTAGACCCGTGTTTTCTGACTCCAGGTCTGTAGTCTGCACTGCTCTGTGCATTTCAGTCAGATCATTAACCAGCCCAAGAGTGACATCATGGCAGATTTTGTTATTATTAAATATTGTTATATATTTTTAGACATGAACATGGAAATAGTGAGTAGCACAGTGCTGTGTTTTGTTGCTGGTGTGGGTGGTGGTGGTGCACGAGTGTGTCGGGAGTGTTTACTGACGTGCTAACTGGTTAGCTAAAATTAAACATAGAGCTAACTAGCCACCTGAAATTAGCCAAGACACTTGCTTGTAGTTATAGATAATGTAACAATGAAAACTCTGCGATGTTTTTTTAGTGCTGTGCTGATACGACCCCAGCGGTGAAAGCTTAAAATATGCATGTTTCAATATGCACAGGAAAAAAGTTTCACTATAAATTAGCTATTTTGGTGCTAATTATTACTTCTACACTTATTGAGAACATAATAAAAACACTTTAACCCTAAACCTAACCCTAATCTAAAAAAGTTGGATCCTTTGGGTCATTTGGCTCTTTCTGCCATTGTCACTCCATAAGCACGTTTTGTGTGTGTGCGAGTTCTCTCGTGTATTGGGTGTGTGTGTGCGCGAGCTCTCTTGTGGTGTGTGTGTGTGCGCTTGAGTTCTCTCGCGTAGTGTGTGTGCGTAAGTTCTCTTGTGTTGTGTGTGTGTGCGCACTCAAGTTCTCTCTTGTGTGTGCGCGTGTTGTGTGTGTGTGCGCGAGTTCTCTCATGTTGTGTATGTGTGTGTGTGAGTTCTCTCGTGTTATGTGTGCATGAGCTTTCTCCTGCTGTGTTGTTTTAATTTCTCCAGTAACGACAGGGGAACCGTTACTGATGAAGTAACGAGTTTCGGTACCCATCCCTATGTAAAACTGCAGCATATAAAATAAAGTCTTGTAACCTGCAGGTCTGTTAAAGCTTCACCATGTTCAGGCTGTAATATGTGATGTGCAGCACAACTTCCTTATGAAAGAAGTGTAAAAAGTTGTTGCCAAACTGTTGCTAAACTGTCACTTCATTGCCATGTGATGAACTGGCAACCCATCCAGTGTTTCACCACTTTTTACCCTAAGAGTGTTGGGTTAAGTTTCAACACCACCCGTAACCAGGGTTAGGATAAGTGACTCCTATAATGAAAGATTTATGGGTCGATGGAATTTCCCTTCAAGTAACAAAGAATTTGGATGGAGAGATTCAGTCATGTTTTCTCTTCTGTATTTCACTTGCTTAAAACATTCATGAAATATCAGCAATGGTAATCAGCTATGTCTATGGGACCCTTCTAGACTCTGCAGCTGCAGCGATTTTGTGTAAAAAAATGTTTCTTGGAGTAAAATCCATCTGTTTATTGATTTAACAACATTACGCAAAGGTACCAGTTGGCTGATAGCATATAGACTGCCTGTCAACAACTTGAACAATGACTTTGAGGAGATGCACAACACTATCACATGGTGAGCCTGAGTAAAATCACTATGGAGTCTAAGACAAGGATGGGAAATTAGAGGACAGATACTACTTAGTGTAAGACAAGTCCAAAACAAGTCAAAGGACAAAGGGCAAGGCACAACTAATATTTATGAGCGTGTCTAAGTGCATTTAGCTAATTTGATGCTGGATGACTTTGCACTAGCACAAGATGCAAAAAGGTTTTCCTGACTCACTTAATTATTCAGATGTGTTTGAGGCATAAAAGGCAATGAACCAGAATGGTACGTCAGCTTACCTTTAAAAGGCAGGGGTGCATGAGCAAGAGCATGAGCAAGTTTTTGTGGTGTATATCACTGCTTCTTTATTTACCTTATTTAGATATTTATTTATAGATATATAGATTCACTTTTTCCTTTTGCACATTTTGCTAAAAGCTTTGATGAACACCATCAACCTATGTTTGTGATTGGTCAAACTGCCAATCATCTGTACATAACTCTGTTAATGAAAACTTGAAAGATATCCACTTAATTTGTTTTGGTGCTTCATTAAATTTTGGTATTTTGGGCAGCTGGGCGGTCCAGTGTTTTGGGAGTTCGTCCTGAGACCATAAGGGTTCATGTGTTGAAACCTTAGACTGAGGTAGCCTTGGTGCCTTTCGTTGGTGGCAGTCCCCTGATTCACTTTATGAATTGGTTAAATGTAGAGAACATTTTTACATTTTTCTCACTGTGTGTCCTCCTATGTTCACGTGTCACCATAAGGGACCACTTTACTTTAAATGTGGATGACTCAAACAGGCCAGATTTACTTTATAATAAAACATATTAAATAAAATAAACAAAATAACATGTGCATGTACCCAAGTCTGTAACGAGAGCAGACGTTTCTAAATCGCACCACTGAAGGTATGTGTATTAATATACCAAGGACTTTAGACATGGTTTTTGTTAGTTGCGCAAAGTCATTTTGGTGTCTTAAAATAGCAATGTGCCGACAAGTCACCCAGCCATGCAACATTAAAAAGCACCACTCCTACAACGGGAATGTGCGCAAAATCATTTGTTATTTCAAGAATGTGCACAAATGTCATGAACGTGAGAAATGCGATGTTGTGTCGCGTTTTCTGTCCAAAATAGGACCCAAATAGTGTCAAGTCCAAAACAAGTCAGAGTACAATTATGATCAAGACCTAGACAAGTCACAGGACAAATGCTGTCAAACCCAGGGCAAGTCAAAGGGCTCATACTATCAGTCTCAAGACAAGTCAGGGAACAAAATCTCTCAAGACTATTAATAGAGTGCAAGAAAAAGCTGAAAACAAATGTCCTCAGTCCAAGCCTGACTAAAATTTATCCTAGAGATTGGTTATGTCCTTACATAATCACTCGATGTGTTCATATGATGTGATCTCCATGTATTGCATGGCTGTTGAATGAGGGTCACATCACAGAGGTGAAACTGTTGTGGCTGAGTTTCCAATAAGAGAACTATTGCAGGCTTTTCAATACACAGTGCACAAAAAACACTCCCTACCAGTGCAAATGTGCTAAAGTGGGAAATAAATGTACATGTGTAACGTTTGTAGGGCCAGGCTTTGTAACGTCACCATATGTGAACAAGTGCATTTGTAAAATTTGAGCTAATTCAAATCCTTTTAAAAATGAAGGTGTTACAGCATCAATTTGAACAGTGATGTCCTGGTGTGAATGGAAATCTCTTCTGGTCAGTCTAGCTTAGCTGCTGTTAGAAGGCGTCCCAGAATTTGACCCAAATAGCTGTTCTCCACTTGGATTCTGCCACACATCAGAGCAATTCATTCCTCTCATCCTCAGGTGTCACTGCATATTAACTCTGATTGTGTGACAGCATCTGCTCAATAAAGAAATGTTTCTAAACCCTTGGCCTGGAGGCACACTGCCCTGCACTTTGTGTATTCCTGGCCATAACACACCAACTTTAGCTCAGTGGGGATTGTTCATGAGCTGATCAGTTGTGTTGGAAGCAGCAACAATACTTAAATGTGCAGGAGGGGTGTACTTCAGAACTGGGACTGAGAAACACTGCCATAAAATACTACAATCATTATGACATAAATTATAATACACTTTCTCTCTCTCTCTCTCTCTCTCTCTCTCTCTCTCTCTCGCTCTCTTTATATATATTTGGTTGGTTGTTTGTTTTCAGTAAAAATTGGTTTAGTTAATCTGAATTGACATCCTTGTTACTCATTTTTCTATCTAGTTTGCCTCAACAGATGAAATCAGGATTTACTTGGCTTTACAATTATGTTCAATAACAGACTAAACTTAACGTAGTTTAACTAGCTTGGTTTATCCTAAATAGAAGTAGTGCACAATATATTGTCTGTTAATTGCTATTATGATATAATTATCTGCAATACTAATGTCACAAAGGACTGCAATATGCAAATACTGTACCATAAAGCATGAGTTATTTAAATTATTTCTTTTCTAACTGACTGCCCTGTCCCAGCGCTGAAGCACTCTTTAGCACATCAGCATGAATAGGTGGGTCTAAACTGCATAATGAGACAAATGTCAAAGTGTTAGTTTTGTGATGTCACAAGTTCTATGCTATAAAATGGGCTTCTGCTTGGTTTCAGTCTATGTGCTGCATGGACTAGGGAGTGGTCAGACATTCTGAAACATCAGCAGTATTTGTTACTTCAACCTTAATTCTCTCAAACCTTAATTCCAGAAAGTTGAAATGAGCCCTTTAATATATGAATGTATTTTGTGAATTTAGACTGCTACAATATCTCCAAATGTAACACACATTGCTGAAGTGGGATTTGATGCTTTGGTTGTTTGAAGCCACCATAAATGAAGTAAGAGAGAATTTCTATTTGATCAGTGAGGGCTGAAGTGCAGTCAATCTACCCATGATAGAAACGGTGCAATCCAAAGATCTACACTACTTCATTACTGAACTCACTGAGGCCTGCATTTTTTAGAAGTGTGCCCCTTGTAGCATAGCACAGAGGACTAGACAGAGTGTTTCACTCTCTCTCTACATTTGATGGATTTTCACTACAGACTATGAAAGTAGCTGTCTATTGATTAACCCTCAAAATCCACTCTAGTGAAATTCACAAAGCATTTCATGTACATTACCCTACATTCTTGCTGTTACTGATGTGTAAATTAGCAGTACTATAAATATAAATTGACATATTACTGAATGAACATTGTTCACAGGAATTAAATACAGCAATTTCAACTTGCAAACACCATATATGTGTATTTCCATTCACTTGAGTTCAATATGGTGTACAGCATAGTGGATAACACAAAACCACCTGCACTTGCTTGGGTCTTTGTTCAAGACTAATATGGATTATAGCTTATTTTAAATGCAAAGAAATATACAAATGGTTATTGAGTTTTGTGATGTCACAAGTTCTATGCTATAAAATGGGCTTCTGCTTGGATTTAATCTATGTGCTGCATGGACTAGGGAGTGGTCAGAACTTCTGCAACATCAGCAGTATTTGTTACTTCAACCTTAATTCTCTCAAACCTTAATTCCAGAAAGTTGAAATGAGCCCTTTAATATATGAATGTATTTTGTGAATTTAGACTGCTACAATATCTCCAAATGTAACACACATTGCGGGATTTGATGCTTTGGTTGTTTGAGGCCACCATAAATCAAGTAAGAGAGAATAGCTTATTTTAAATGCAAAGAAATATACAAGTGGTTATTGATTTCAGTAATGAGCAAAATTATGATTGTTAGTCAGTTTTACAATCTGAACTACATAGTTTAATACTGCTGTTCCTATGGTCATTGCAGTTAAATAGAGTGAGATAAAGCTGTTTCGGGGAAAATGCCCCATAAAACCCAGTGTATTTGTATAGTGTGTGTTTGTGTGATTGATGAACCTGGCAGGAAGGCACTTATATCTGATACATATGGCGTACTCCCAGCTCTTAGCTCCTCTGCTGCCGCAATGAATATATTTAAGCATGAAGCCACCCGGCCTGCACTTAGTCAACATATGGAGCAGGTGTCACTTCACTTAATCCAGCTCATCTCCCTCAGATGGAGCAGCATGGGTTCACATTACAGAAGCTCAAATCTCAAATCAATTTTCCTTTGTTCAGAGGTGTCTTGCTGTAAATCTGATTTTTTTAGGGTTGTGTGAACTTCAAGAATTACAATCCATCATATGAGCCATTTTCACATGGTAAACTCTAATACATACAGTTTGTCTGATTCTGGACTGTAATATGTAAATATTATGAGAACCATTAGGACTGGAACAGGTTTTTTTATATTAAATCTCACTTGGCATCCATGGCAAAACTTCACACTATGGCCAAATATTTATGTAGCAATATATGCAAATTTGGTGAACCTTTAATGTTGACTTAACTGCGACTTGACAGCTTTTATTATTTGGACCAAATTTATTCATACTTGTCGAATCAAGCAGTTCACCAAAATGCCCAGACACTCATCAGAAACACCTGAATTTAATTTATTAGAGCTTGTATTTACTTACTGCAGCTTTCTGTTATATAAATGTAATATATCACTGTCATCATCATCCAGTGTTTGCAGCAATGTTGGACATCGTACTTGGGCATTAATTTCTTCAGATATTTTCAGACCAACTTATCCGTCAACACAGGTGTTCAACAATGAACAAATGTATTATTAAAGGGGACATATTGTGCAAATTTTTTAAGGTATAATAGGTCTATGGGCTATACAAAATATGTTCATGAAGTTATTTGCACAAAATCACTCTTACCTAAAGAGATCTAACAAGCTATATTACCGACAGTTCAGTCCCTTTCAAAATGAATTCCCTTTCATAACAAATTCTGTTACTAAAATCTAACGTGAGCAAATTGTATATAGAAAACTAGAGTTCAGTGCTGTTTCTTTGGCAGAAACCCACTCAACTTCTCAACACCCCTCTGTATCATTCCGTACGTTTGAGAATTTTGCTAGCAGAAACAAAGTGTAAAATTTTGTGATCTGCTCTATCATGGAGGACAAATTGTTGCAAAAGTGGGACCAAAATTAGCCTTCCAGTGGGAACCAAAAGTTATCTCAAGCATTAGCCTTTCAGTTATATCCTTGCCTGTATTTCATCCAAACCAGCATATTTACAGATAGGGGAAACACTGCTGTGTGTACTTTTTGTGTTCGACACCCTCACTGTCACAATGATGAATTATGCTTTGCTGTTTTTCACTTGTATGCATACGTGTCCTTTTAGGGCAGACGTGTGTTCGTACTGGTAACAGATATAAGCGATAATTTTGAGGCACCTCACAGTTTGGTTCCATTAAGTTGCACATATGAGTTAATGCAGATTCTGTATCTCTCTACAGAACTGTGACTAAGAACAGAGTGTTTTTCCTACGACTAATTTGGGTCAATTTGGTGAATGTGAAAAAACTGAACGAGGATGCTGCCGTAGACTGGCTATTAGGGTTTGATAGTTTGAGGAGTGAGTGAAGAGTGGGTGATGGAGTGTTATGCTCTCTCTCTATCTCTCTCTCTCTGTCACACACACACACACACAAACACACACACACAAACACACACACACACACACACACATAAAAGTCAGGCACAGGAGAAACCTCAAGTGTGTGTATTGTTAACAGAGAAGGAGCTTCAGTGAGTTTTACCACCAAGTCTCAGAGAGAGATAGAGAGAGAGAGAGAGAGAGGGGGGGAGAGACAGAGACGGAGAGACAGAGAGAGAGAGACAGAGAGAGTGAGAGAAAGAGAGAGAGAGAGAGAGCGAGACAGAGACAGAGAGATAGGGGGAGAGACAGAGACAGAGACGGAGAGACAGAGACAGAGAGAGGGAGAGACAGAGACAGAGAGAGAGAGGGGGAGAGACAGAGACGGAGAGAAGGAGACAGAGAGAGGGAGAGACAGAGACAGAGAGAGATAGGGGGAGAGACAGAGACGGAGAGACAGAGACAGAGAGAGAGAGA
>JBBKCR010049199.1:0-10878 GCA_037577295.1 Ladigesia roloffi
TGCAGAAGATGGGACTAGGTGGAGACAGATGATTCGCTGTGGCGACCCCTGAAGGGAAAAGCCGAAAGAGGAAGAAGGTGATGTTTGATCTTGAGGGTAGATTAAATTTCTGTTCAAATATATCCGATAACCATTTATAGAGCAGGATTATTGATTAATTTCACTATGTTTTTACTACACTATCTTTTTTCATATTTGCAGGTGGATTCCATAAAAGAACACAGCATATAGCTAATGTTTCTGAATCTCAAAACTGCTTCTGGATCGTTACCTGATTCACACTTACATTTAAAGGAACAGCCATCATCAAATATGACCTCCCAAAGTTGCTCAGGTAAGTCTGCAGAATTTATCTAGAATTTTGACTGTTGCATTGAATACAACATGTGGTGATATTCTGATGCATTCAAATATTTCTCTTTTTCAAATATTTGGAAAACAATACCCATTAAGAAAAATGAGACCACAGCCATTCTTTAAAGAGTAATGCATTCTGTCCAAATGCATGCAATGTGCTGTGCCACTGGTCAGTTTGAGTGTCAGCCTTATTAATCCTGGGTCTTCCTAATGATATAATGGGTTTTTCCATCTAACACTAGAGTAAACACATGCTCTTGACACTCCCTAGATCCCTAGTCAGCTTTAAGAGAGATTAAACAAGCATCAAGTTGTAGCAGGCAGTTAACCTGACTGTCTTGCCACAGTTATTTTCAAATTAAGTCTTGTTCAAATTGAAGTTGTTCACGTATATTTCATTTCTTTGAAATACAGCTTCAGTAGTTACACATTCATTGTCTGTTACTTTTCGATTAAAAAATATTCTGTTGTGCATCACCATTACTCTTTACCTATTGAACAATGACTTTATACTACCATATAACCACAGTACCCAGTTTACCAAGAGTGTAAACAGTAAGAATATTCATACATAATAATTCATAGAATGGTTACAATTCTATTTAATACAAGTGAAAATATTGACAAAGTGAATTGCCCAAAAAGTGCACTGTAGCTATTTGACAAAGAATAGTTAGTCATCCAGCTAAATTTTTAGTAATTCAAATATCCAGGTTTAAAGATTTAAAAAAGAAACCATCTTTAAAAGAATCAATTACTCTGATTTAGCTGCACTTCATAAAATATAGCCAGAATTTTTGTATGTCTGTTTTCACTGTGAATGTTGAATATAGTAGCAATTTGAAGGTGGTTCCTAAAGAAATGACTGGTGGTCAGTGTACAGAAATGTATTTTGCTGAAATAGAAATCCGGAGTGGGTACACTACATTTGGTTTGGCCCTGAAAAGCCCATCTGTTCATTTTTGGAATCCAGCGTTATGTTATAACTGATACGTTTGTTATCAGAAATATTGCCACCGATTTTTCCATTTACCATTTTCTTTTACACATGTTGAGCTTCATAGAAATTAACATGTTCTCATGCACTGATTTAAATGATATGACCATTTACTGAGTCATTCTGAGTACAACAGTACAACAACAGATGGACAATAGATAACAGCATTACAACTAATGTATAAATAACTAAGACAGAATCATTGGGGTTGGGGGGGCTAGGTTCAGGTAATCTTATGCAAACCAGTAATACATTTTAGGGTATTTGGCAAACAGCCTCATCCAGATCATCAATCATTAGTTATGTTGTCCCTGGTGATGCGGTGCTCTGCATTTTGATGGTCAATTTCAGTTCCTTTTTCAGTCTGATCCTTGAGGCATTCAGTAAGATTCCATTTTTGCATGCAAAAACTCCATAGTTTGCTTTAGACATGACACTGTGTTCGGTTTTGTGATGTGCCCTATAAACAATGAAGAGTGCACGTTCCACTGGCCAATGTATATGTCCATAGTCCCATGTTTTACAGATGAGGTGGTCTTTTTATAATGAATGGGTTCATTCTATTTTATTCAAATTGTTTCACTTTGGAGGGTCTTCATCTCATCTGTCCATAACAGTTGTTCTAGGGCCCTACAGGCTTATATTTCCAAATAACAACATAGATATTTAATTCTTAAGGCTTTGCATCTTTTGGATTGAAACTATTCTTCTCTGTATGGCATTAAACCAGTTAACAGTATCTCTGTAGCCAAAAAAATATTGACAGAAAAACACATGTGATTGTTAAACATCTCATTCTGAAACATGTAGATCAGTGGTTCTCAACTTTTTTTGAAAAAACGCATCCTGACCTCATCATGAGCATTCTGTTCTCAGTGCGTGTAAGCGTGTTGGATTTTAGATTACTTAGGACAAAAAAACCCTCCAAATCGCGAATAAAAAGTTGTCCGTTGATTATGTCCAGCGACTGATATTTGCCGATTTTGAATCTGAAAGGGAAGATTTGCTTTTTGTACCGGGAGACGCGCGAGAAAGTCGTGCTCCAATCGGCGAGCGTGTGTGAGCTGTGTCGCTGCTCCACAAGCAGCCTCGCCCGGCGTGAGCGAGCTGAGCATCCCGGCGCCACAAGTAGCCGCAATCGGCGAGTGAGAAGGGATTCTCAGGGCCCTCCGCTTGGAGTATGACTTTCTCGAGTGTCTTCCAGTAGAAAGATAATTGTCAAATCTATATCCCTTTAAAATGAAATAGCCCAAATTCCATCCAGCCTCTATTGGAATGCCTGGACGATATCAAGGTGTGGATGTCTTCCTGAGTTTTAACGAAGAGAAAACAGAAGTTAATTACTTTAGTCCTAGTGGTACATCAGTGGCCCCCTCTTTTGACCTTGGATATCTGGAACCCCATTTGAAGAGCTCTGTTCTAACCTAGGAGTGATAATTTTTCGTGATTTTAAATTGGACAGGCAGATTAGCATTGTTGTACGGAACAGCTTTTTTCAATTAAGGCAGATCGCCAAGCTGAAACCAGTCTTGGCACAGCAAGAGTTTGAGACGGTGATCCATGCTTTTATTACAACTCGTCTTGACTATTGCAATGCCCTTTATGTTGGGATTAGCCAGACTCTCCTTTCGCGTCTTCAGCTTGTCCAAAATGCTGCGGCTCGCCTTTTAACAGGAGAACATAGACATGAGCATACTACAACAATGTGTGCTATAGAATTGATTTAAAAATTCTTCTCCTGGTTTTTAAATGCTTTAATGAACTCGCCCCGCCCTACCTTTCTGATCTGATTCAGCCCAATGTTCCCTCTCGGTCCCTAAGGTCTGCTGACCACCTGACCTTGGTTGTCCCAGAAACTAGGCTGCGGCTCAGAGGCGATCGGGCATTTGCAACCATTGCTCCCAAACTCTGGAACAAGTTACCCTTAGATATAAGGCAGGCTCCTTCTCTTCACATTTTTAAATCTCGTTGCCAAAGTGAATAATAACGGGCTAAGGGGGCAACCCTGACGTGTCGAGCAATTGAGATGGAAGTAGTCAGATTGAATACTTTTGGTCCTAATTGAAGCATAAGGGTCTGAATAAAGTAGCTTAATCCAAGAAAAAAACCTCTCCCCAAAACCAAATTTCTTAAGTGTGTAAAACAAATATGGTCACTCCACTCTGTCAAAAGCCTTTTTGGGCATCTAAAGAGATCACAACTTCTGGAGCATTAGCAGTGGGTGTGCAATATATATAACATTGAAAAGACGTCTTATATTAGAGAAGGAGTGCCTATTTTGTACAAAGCCAGTCTGATCTGGACTGACCACAGTGGGGAGAATGGATTCTAGGCGTAATGCCATAGATTTTGCTAACACCTTAAAGTAAACTTATTGGGTGATAGGAAGAACAGAGCTGGGGGTCTTTCTTAGCTAGAAGATTAATAACTGCCAGATTAAGGGTTTTAGGTAGGTGCCCAGAGGTCAAAGAGTCATTATATACCTGTAACAGCAAAGGTCAGGGTTTGTCCCAAAACGTCCTATAAAACTCACAAGGGTAACCATCAGGACCAGGACATTCACGAGCCTGCAGGGACTTAACTGCTGCAGTGAGCTCTGAGATATCAAGGGGCCTCACAAGATTCTCAGCCATCTATGGATCAATGGTAGGAAATAGGAAATAGGAAATAATTTCCCCTCTAATGTAAACTTTAAGTGTTTCCCACAATAGCAAGGATGACACACCAGGTCCTAAAAAGAAGTCTATTCGACGTGCAATAAAGGCAACAAATTTTTCGTTTGATAGTAAGCGGGTGTTGAGCCTCCACAACGGTCGTCCAAGGAGAAAAAGGAATATACGTTCTGGGAGGGATAAAGAAAGCTCCAAGCATCTGAGACATTAAATTGAGACATAAAAGAATTATTTACTTTAGATGAACATGAGGGTGGTAGGGGTTTTTGTTGAGGAACGGTCTAACTGAGGATCGAGCAAGCAATTGAAATCTCCTCACAGAATTAGATGGTATACTGACATCTGGGAGTTGTCGAAAAAGCCGCTTGAAAAATTCCTCGTCGTCACAGTTGGGAGCATATATATTGACCAATGCCACAGGGGTATTGCAAATGGTACCGGTAATGATAAGATATCTGCTATAAGAGTCAGAAATAGTTTGAGAGTGCACATGGGGGACAGATTTGCTAAAAAGAGTGGCCACCCCTCTCGATCTACTACCAAAAGAAGAATGATAGCCTTGACTAACCCAACCCCTTTTAAGCTTCATGTGGTCTATATTTTTTAAATGTGTCTCTTGTAAAAAGGTTATATGGGCCCCCAATCTTTGCATATGGCTGGTGAAATTAATTACTTGTCCTACTGTAGTTGAAGACGACTGAGACATTGCTCTAGGTATTGGTATAATGACCGATTTAGACTAGATTTGCCCTGGTCACCTGAGAGAAAAAAGAAAATGCAAAGAAAAGAAAAAACACAAAACATATATACATGTACCCCAAACCCCATAGGCAACACAACAAACCAACTCGCAGAAGCACCCCACCAATCGGGATGCGCAAAACGCTCCCAAAGGAAAAACCACATAGGCAAGCCTTCCTGAGGCTGTAAGAGCAGTCTAAACTACTGACATAATCTCCAAGGAATGTCATGTATATCTGTAACAAAAAAACAAACAAAAAAAGTGAAGTACACCACCTGATAACAGTAAATAGGAAGGAAAAAATAAATGAATGAATAAAAATAAGAATTAAATACATGCATAAATTAAATAAATTAAAAGAAAAAAACCCCACAGATAATCAAGATACCAAATGAATCAAACTCAGTACAAGAAGAACGGAAAGTAAGGCACAATAATGCCCACTGGCCTGTGTTGCAGTCTGTATAAAGTCAAACTCTGACAAATGTTTAACCTGACATTTAGTAGCACATCAAGTAGAGTTATAAAATAACCTTTAAATTATACTCATCCAGTGTACCTGTAGTGTCCAAGTAAAGTGCAATCCACTCATTGAGTAGCCATTAGCATTTCTTGAGTCAAACTGAGTCTGGAGCAGTTTTTTTCCCACGAAGTCCACGGCGAGAGCTGGAGCTTTAAATTTGCGAATATGCCCATCAGGAAGGGTGATCCGTAACGTTGCAGGGAACAGAAGCCCAAACTTTATTCCTGGGCAAGAGTGGAGTTCCTTTTTTACTTTTGTGAAAGAAGCGCGCTTCATTGCCACTGCAGATGCATAGTCAGGAAAAATGAATACCTGCTTTCCTTTGTAGAGTAGAGGAGAGGACTCACGAGCCCTTTGTAGAATCTCATTTCGGACTTTAAACAGGTTGACCCGGATCACGAAGGGACGTGGGGGCTCCCCCTACGCCGGCCTAGCCCGCAGTGTGCGATGGGCCCGGTCAAGCACCGGTTTAGCTGTAAGTCTGAGCAGGTCTTGAAGTAGACCAACCACAAACTCAGTAGGTTGAGAGCCCTCTGATGCCTCTGGTATTCCCACCAAATGGACATTATTTAATCTGGAGCGACCCTCCAGGTCCTCACATTTTTTGGATAGCAAGGCAACAAAAGCATTTAGTGAGCTAACTGAGGCCTGCAGTTATTTAGCCTCTCATCCTGATCGGTAGTGGCATGTTCCAAATCTTGAATAGCTGTCCTGAAGGAGGCAATTTTAGTCTCTAAGGGTGAAATGGCTGCTGATATCTCTCTCTTAACCACATCCGAAACAATATTCTCAAACCTGCTGATAAGCTCGGTACGGGACTCATCTAGCATCTGCTTCATTTGTGCTAACAGCGCGCTGTTAGCCTCAGCTGGAGCCTCTTGGTTAGCCTTGCTGCGAGTGGCCTTGTTAGTCATTTTTCTCCATTTGGAGCGCTGGTATTTTGAAGTTAAGTAGCAAACAAGTACTGAGATTCACTTATAATCAGTCCAGTGTCTTAGATATATGCAAGGTGGTGTAAAAATTAAATGTCACATTCCATTGGAGCTACCGCTAAACACGTCCTACATTGTCAGTACTCAGCCAGTTTCCTTCCTCTTTTTATTTTCTCTGAAGAAAACAACTCTTAAATGACCTGAAGACAAATATTGTTCAACATCATGTTGTAGGGGAATGGTAAAGAAAGCTGTCTCAGAGATTTAAGCTGCCTGTTTCCACAGTTAGGATTATATTGAGGAAGTAAAGACCACAGACTCAGTTCAAGTTAAGGTTCAAAGTGGCAGACCAAGAAAAATCTCGGATAGACAGAAGTGACGAATGGTGAGAAGTCGGAGTCAACCAACAGGAAAGCACCAAAGACCTACAACATCATCCTGCTGCAGATGGAGTCTCTGTGCATCGTTCAACAATTCGGCGCACTTTATGCAAGGAGATGCTGAATGCGAGAGTGATGCAGAGGAAGCCTTTTCTCCGCCCACAGCACAAACAGGGCCGCTTGAGGTATGCTAAAACACATTTGGAGAAGCCAATTTTGGAATAAGGTGCTGTGGACTGATGAAACTGAAATTGAGTTATTTGGGCATAACATGGGGCGTTATGCATGGAGGAAAAAGAACACAGCATTCCAAGAAAAACACCTGCTACCTACGGTAAAATATGGTGGTGGTTCCATCATGCCGTTTTTTTTTTTCTCGAAACAACCAACAATTTATACAGGAAAATCATGACTATTAACAAGGTTGCCCAAAATTTTGCATCCCACTGTACTTATGATGTACAGTGTAATAAATAGATATGTATTTACACAGGTAATTAAAGTCTGAGTAGAAATGGAAAATGGATTTTTAAGGAAAGGCCATAGTCACAGTCTATTCAGTGTTTTATAATTCAGTAACTATTTTTAAATATTTAAAAAGTTAATATTATAAGCTTTTGTCTGAAGTTTAATTGTTGCAGGTGATTATAGCCTTCATAAGTTAAAAAAATGTATTAAGAAACAATAGTGGTAAAAAAGTTTAAGGTAAATGTAATCCATTACTTTTTTAAAGCAATAACCATTGTTAATGTTAGCTAAAGATAGGCTCTAACTAAATGATTGTCTTTAAAACAGTGTAATATTCAACTGACTGCTAGCTGACTAACATCATAATGTGAATACTTTTGGATATTTGTTTATATTTAATTTGCATATATATTTGTCAGGATTCCAACAGGTCAGGGAATATCTTGAATATCAGGGAATTTCAATAAAGGCATTTCCAGACAGAAAGGTCTGGGAATTTGATCATTTGGGTGCCCAGTCAGGTAATTATCAGAGAAGTTTGTTAATAGCATATGGTGTAGTAGCCAAAACTTGATGTGTATTTATTAATTATTGTTTTTGTTTTGCTCAAAACCTCTCCCAGTCTAAAAACGTGCAACATTCTAGAACAAAATCTGGTAGCACTTTATAATAACTACTCACTATGAAGCATTTATTAAGCATTGGTAAAGTCTTAGTTTATACTTTAATGATGTTTTAGTAATTATCTTATAGTTATTTCTAATCAGTTAATCATGAATAAACTTCTATATGAATGTTTTGTTTGTGATGAATAAGTCCATCATTAGAATTTATTTGTCAAATTATAGGATCAGAAATGGCTTTCCTTCAGTAGTTTCGCCCATGTAGTGTGAGGGGAGAACTCAAGCGCGGAGAGATGCAAGAGAGCAGTTTACTCATGCCGTTATTCTGTGAACGCTCTGAAAGTACAGAGTTAGAAACCCACCAGCATTCCACATTCACAAACATGCACAGCAACAGAGAACTCATGGTTTTGGTGATGGTTGGAAGCTGGGCATTCGGTACTCGGTGTCAGAGCAAATAATAATGCTTAATAAAGGCTTAATAAGTGCTTAATAGAGAGTAGTTAATATAAAGTGCTACCCAAAATCTTTGCAAAGTCTTATGTCAACATCTGTCCTTACACTGGCTACCTTACGAAACATGCTAGGCTGTTATGTCTAGGGTGACAGTGGGTGGACACTAGAGGCCAACGTTATTTTGGATTTGGATTAGTTTGGATTAAGGGTTAGTTTTGAGCTTTTATTTTGAAAGTATTTTGGTTCATTAAGAATTCCAGCTGTATGCCATTTATGTTCTAGTTATTCATTGGGTCTTGGGTTTTAGTTTGTGTATTTAAGGGAGTTTGGGTCATTTGTTTTCATTTAGGTTCCTTTTTTTTAGCGAGATTGGCCATCATGTGTTTGTTTTGAACACTTTCAATAAAGTCTTTAAGAATGTACGCAAGCCTGTGCCCACACCTCCCTGCTTTTGGGGAAAAGGGAACTGTAACAAAATGACTAGCCTAACAAGCAGGCAATGCAGGCAGCGGGATGAGCCCCTGGAGCCCTATGGGGTTCTGGAGGGCAGTGAGGACAAGCAAGAGGAGAGCTGGTCCAGAAGGAACTCGTTCTTAGGGCCATTACTCTTGAGCTTCTGCAGCGGAATGAGGCGGTCTGGTTCCATTTCGAGAGGGAGCCGATAAGAGAGAGTCAGTTTCTGATGACGGAAGTGTTGTGTGGGGGCAAGTCGGAGGATGAAGAGATGTAGTCTGGATTTTGGTGGGACGGATGGTTGGACACTAGACTGATGCTAAATCCGGAGAATTTCGTGGACCCCTCTGTTCTCGACTCGCATGTGGAGGAAGTCCACGTTGCTCACGCTGACCACCTGATCACCAGTCGACTCTCCTCTGCTCCCACCTGAGCCTGGCTCGCCTCGTAATGTGAGCTCTCGATTGGGGCAGCACAGGCACTAGGACCACTTCAGTCACCAACACGGCCAGAGGCGCCGCCCACTAGAACTATATGTCTGGCACAACCCGTAGGGACTAACTACACTCAGCTGCTGTGGTGGTCCCAAGCAGCGTCAGACAGCCTAAAGACTCTGGTCTCATTGGCGCTGGAAGGTCTACCTGTGGGGCATGTGAAGGTGTGCACGCCACCTTCAGCCCCGAGCAGTGAGGTGTCACCACCGAGCAACAAGACAACGCTCATCAGTTCATATTCCAGGCTCCCAGGTGCCGAGGCCACAAGCTGCAGATACGTGCCAGCACCTCGGAGACGGCAGAAGTCTGTTGGGCAACGTAGTCTGGAGGCCAGATCAGACAGCTCCGGGCTAGTGGACCTTTTAGACCTGTTAGAGGTACCAACAGGTTTGTTAAAAGACCCTCTGCTACCTACAACAGCCTTAGTTGTAGCTGAGAGTGTGCTGATAAATCTCTTGGGCACCTGTGCAAGAGGAGCTGTGCAGGAGGTATGTGATGGTTGCTTATTTTATTTTGCATTAAGGGTTAGTTTTGAGCTTTTATTTTGAAAGTATTTTGGTTCATTCAGACTTCCAGCTGTATGTCGTTTATGTTCTAGTTATTTATTGGGTCTTGTGTTTTAGTTTGTTTATTTAAGGGAGTTTGTGTTTTTTTACATTGCTGGTCAATTGTTTTAATTAAAGTTCCTTTTGGTTTGTGATTTTGGCCATCGTGCCTTTTAGTTTTTAACTGTTTCAGTAAAGTCCATCAGGAAGTATGGAAACCTGTGCCTGCACACTTTGCTTTGGGGGAAAAGGGAACTGGAACATAGGCAAGTGTAAATTTCAAGATATTTGATTTTAAAAATTAAGAATTTAAGGACTGGCTCACCCAAAGTCATGATGTCAGAAGAGAAAATGCAAAGGAAGTAAATCGGTCATATATAGGAGGACAATTCATGGAATAGTCAGGGGAATTTTAAATCTGATTTATGAACATCATGATGTTGGTTTATGACCCTTGTAAAATTTATTTTGAAATGTATCTAATGTGGTGCACCACACCATATAACACTTAAAACAGAAGATATGTTTAGCGCTTTTGAAGACTTGTGTTTGTAAGGATATCTTTATTAGGTCTCAGGTTGTTGCAGTGCATTTAGGCGACTGTATTAACCAGACTAGTTGGGTTAATCCTCCTAATCCCACTGAGAAACCATGCTACTCAAGAGACAGTGCACACTTCTGTTCCATTTATTGAACAGTACATTACAGCTTATATTCAATTTATATACACAAAATTATTTGTGTGTCATGTGGACATATTTGATTTGACCAAATTACTAAGGAACAGTGTATGAATGACTCATTATAATGTAGTAACCTCTGGTTTTGCTCTGATTGCTAGTAATGGTGTATCTGGGTTAGATTTTTTGGTAACAGAGTTATTGTTAAATGAATTCTACTCATGTTATTTGTTTACTTTGTTTGTCTGTGAGACAAAGAAGTGTCAACACATGTCAGCACCCTGGTAGCACCAGTTTGAGAATCATCTTTATTTACCCTACGGAAGGTTTGGATCATGTTTTCTTTAGTCAAATGCAGTCAAACTAAGTTCATATGCTAGCACTATATGCGTGGGCACATACAAGCGTGTTATTAATACCAAGATGCCCTTTAATTATGCTTCATTTTCTTCCTCTTTCGGCTTTTCCCTTCAGGGGTCGCATCCTCTACCCTTACACCAACTAACTTCATGTCCTCTTTCAGGACATCCATAAATCTCCTTTTGGGTCTTCCTCT
>JBBKCR010049215.1:0-10878 GCA_037577295.1 Ladigesia roloffi
TTAATACTTACGTCAATTTTAAAGTAACAAATCTAAATTTAACTTTGACGCAACATAATCAAAAAATGGCTGTAACAAACCTCTACACCTTGCAAAGCTATAAGATTGTCCTTACAAGTTTGTCCTTAACATAAGCATTTCTTGCTTGAGTTGTTCCCATCTCAGCAGCTTGGTTTGTAATTTTGGAGCTGGATTTATGACCAGGGTAGTTAAAGGTTAAAGGCTATATTTTATTTGGATATTCAGAACATTGTATAGATCTCATGTTCTGTGACACAATTGAAACATTTATTTAAACTCACTTTATTGAGAGAGAAAATTCAGAGAGAACATTGTTACATACAGTCCAGGTAACATGCAATTCGTTGTTAGGTAGATAGGTATTTCATATAGTCAACTGAATAGTTCTTATGCTGTTTTCAACTGGATATCACACACCTTGACATTTTCTGAAAAAGCAACATTAAAGAAGTGCTACTTTCATAAAGGAACAAATCGAATGGTATTTTCACCTTTAACCAAAGCCATGCTGGGAAATAATGAGTATCACAGAAACACCTTGATCTCACTGGCTCAGTAACTTTTTGTGGTGTGGTCTGAGACATTAGTTACTTTAGCAATAAATGAATGCTACTTAGAGACTGATGGTGCAAAAAAAGATTTTGAGTTGAGGCAACGGGTGGCGCCGTCTCATCTTGGCGACCTCTTCCCTCAACCCTCTTTGGTACCGGCATCACGGGATGCAGGGGTCACCACGCCGATGCTCCTCAACTCCGGGGGACGTTCCCTCGGAGCATCTTCAAACAGGAGAGCACGACGTTCTCTCCATCAGCGTGGGAGCAGGGGGAGATGAGTGGGAGGCTCGGGGTCGTGTGGATCAGCAGCCGATGGAGGGCTGTCTCTCACGCAGCTGCATCCAGGCCCTACAGCGGAACTTTGAACACCCAACCGCCCTGAGGCGATAGGCTGGAGATCTGTGCCGATCCATCCAGCCTGCCCCATGGACGGCTGGAGTTTAGCAAAGCTCTACGAGCGGGGGAACCCGAGCACAGCTTCCTAACCAGCCGAGGACCCGCAAGAGCACCCTGAGTTCCAAGTGGGTTCAGGCTCGGAGGCTCTCTCCTCCCAAACCCTCCCAAATCCACTGTCCCCGCGCTGGTACCCGCTGGCTCAGGTTCTACTTCACCGCACCGCCGGTGACGGCCACCAATAATACCGGAACCCCAAGCCTGGAAGTCTGTGTCTGAACCTGCTGAGTCTTGTTGGAGGAGGTTTCTTAATGGTACTTTAATGGGACACAGACTCAAGACAATGCATAACATAAACCAAACCTGGCACGCTGGCCGAAGTCAAACACAGATGACACAAAGGAGAAGGAACACCATGCAGGATAACATCAGGTACGTCAGAGGGTAACGTGATGGTTGCGCCGACTTCACCAGAACTTTAATACCATCCGAATCACTTAACTAAACACACATCAGCTGCACATCATGACTACATACAGATGTCTTCCAAAATAAAAGTCCCTTCGAACAGCCTCCACTGCAACACACCCACATGTAAAAGAGTTAAGGCTCACATTTCCACTGTTTGAAAACAAAAACATTTAGAGTTAAACATGTTGTTAAATATTAAATATTCAATAAGTTAAATATTCAATATAATTTTCTTCCTGCAGGTTCCTCACACCCCTGATGACCTAATGATCACAATAAATCTGTTGCAACAAGGGAGTGAACAGCAAAGTAACTTGCCGACAGTTCGCTCAGTGTAGTGTAACCCAATTGCGGACAGGCACAAGAGACATGGTGATCCATGAACTTTGATCTGTGAGCGCTCTAAACTAGAGCAAAGATTCCCAACAGAACCTGCATTCACAACACACGCAGTAGATAAGAAGAACCGGATTACTCATGATGTCATTAGATGGCTGGAAGAGATGAGTTGGTGTAGGTGACTCAATGACTGAGCACCGTGTCCTACCAGTCTCCTGTTTATATACCCCGTTAATTGCCCTGTGCGCATCACGTGACTGGTGTTTGTGATTTAAAACTTATTTAAACAAATCTGATGTACTCCTTAATTTATTTCTAATTATTTAAATTATTGATAAATACTTTGTAGTTAAATTGTGTAACTGAGGTTTACTTTGTTACAGTTAGTACGTGTAAAAGAGAATAATTAATATTTTGTGTTTCATGAAAATTGTTGTGCCTTGTCTTACAAAATATATCCATGCCGTACAGTTTTGTTGTGAGTATTAAATGTGGTTAAATATATATATATATATATGCTGGGAAAGCGGAGTTCAGTTCTGTGACATTTGGAAGAAAAAAAAATGCCAAAATGGCAAATAAATAATGCCTTGTGGATGTTTTTTTGCTGATTTTGACTCTGAAGGGGAATATTTGCCTTTTGGAAAAGACGCTCGCGCCTCTCCCGGTTCAACTTTGGAGTACAGCTGCACGCGTACGGCCATGCAAGGAGAGAGTGAACACAAAGCACAAACACACGTTTATTTCAACACTTTGCCAATAGGGAAAGTGTGTGGAAGTGGTGAACCTGGTCGTAGTGTCTGTTGGAGAGCTGTTGGTTGAGCTAGAGGCAGCAGGAGAGGGGAGGAGGCTGGAATTAGCCGCATTAGCTTTCTCCATCCTGACCTCCAGAGGGGCGGAGTCTCAGCGCTGTGCCGGAGTGTGTGTACAGCTGGGAGACGTAGTTTATCAACACTTACTACTATCATATACTGTAACCGAATTCATAGGTTTGGTTCAGTCAGTATTAAAAATGCCATGACCAAGTTATAGGCTTGTATTCAATAAAAAAAAATCTGCTTCTTGTAAGTCTGTATGTATGTGCGATTAAATGTGATTAATTAGATAAATTAATCGCCACACCATGCAATTAATTAGATTAAGCATTTTAATTGATTGACAGCACTTTATATATAATATTATGCAGATCAAGTGGGAACCACTAGGTCTACCAATAGGTTAAGGACTCAAGATTATATCTAAGATTATATGCTCGAGTCTTCATGCCCAGATGAATGAAGATGAATGTAGGCATGTTGGTGCCATTTGTTCAAATTTAATTGATTATATAGTAACGTAGTAACTATAACAAGTCAAGAAATAAAAATATAGCAGTTATGCACCATTGTAGCAACATTTAAATCGAACTTTTAGGCAGACTTTATGGAGCATCAAACTGTCGTAGTGACTGGCTGTGGTCTCTAATTGCAACCACACGTCAAATGCCCTATAAATAGACGTTAGGTTTTGGCCTCTTTCCTTCTGCCCTTCTGCCCTGTCCACCTGAAGCCATACCTTTTGAGCCTGTTGGATGCGGTTACCATGGAGACCCTCGGGTCTGATTAAAAGCAGTGATGGATGGTGACCTCATGCGAGTTCTTCTCCTCCTCTTTCAATCAGTGTCCCTTTTCCCTCCACACCATTTACTTCCTTTTTCGAGAGGCAGCGGAAAAGCTTTTGTGGAAGGGCTGAGTGATGTGCGGCAAGCTCGGTGAAACAGTGTGTGCAGGACCCTTTCGGAAGACAAGCGCACACACAATGACAGCAATTACCTTTTAGTCCCCCTCAACTTCCTCTTGCTCACTCTGTGACTCATCTCATCTCTTTCATCAGCAGCCTGGCAGATGTTTTGGCGGCCCCCTTTCGCCCGACTGAGTGGCTGTCGCTCAGCTCCAGCACTGCAGAGCATTTGGCCACTCGATTTGAGTGCTCGTGTTGCGTGATTCTGTTTAAGAAATGTGTTTCAAAAATTTATTTTGTTTACTGCAGGTCAAAAAGTCCATAAGTGTAACCTCCTAATAACCCCTGGTGTTGGTATGTAGTCATGAAGTTCCAAAATGAGAATCAATTAAATTACATTTGGTTTAACTTCAGTGTTGACCACAGGTAATTTGGAGGGTTAAAACAGGACCTCAGCCAAAGCTATTAGACAGCTTTCAGAAACAGCAAACCATGACACACTGGAAAGCATTTACATCCCAAGACCTCTGAACTCTGTGGTCAAGGTCACAAAGACGTCCGAAGCAGATACTTGTCCATTGCAGAAGTCATTTGTCCTTTTCTTTGATGCTTTAAGATATGAGGAGATTGGAGGTCAGGACAACACATCGGTCTTTTACCAACAAACTGCTCCTGAGCTTTTTTTTTGCAAATTTGCTGAAAAAGATCACTGCCATGAGGGAATACTGCTGCCATTAAGGCTTTTACTTGGTCTGCAACAGTGTTTAGGTAGGTGGTACATGTCAAAATAACATCCACATGAATATACAAGGAATATACAAATACAAGGACTCAAAGGTTCCCAGTAGAACTGGAGTGGGAAAACTTCGGCCCTCAATCTGGCCCACTGGTCTTTTTAATCCGGCCAGCCAAAGATCGGTGTCTCATCTGTGTCTCGAGCCGTCTGGGTCGGGCAAGGCCAGGTGGGGCCGGGCGGAATAACATAATTCAGGTTTCACATTGAGTGGTGTTTTCTGCCAAGCAGAACAAATCTGAACCTAAATCGAAAAAATTACTTTTATAGGATTTTTCTTTTCGACCTACACCACAATTAATACATTTAATTGTGAAAAAAAATGTATTATTTGTGAAAATAAAAATTTGAGCAGAATTAAGTTATCGTTGGTTTGGCCCTCCAACACAGTTCAGATAGAAAGACGGATCTTTAGTGGTGCAGAGAGCCAGGTTATGCACTCTGCTGCGAACACTGAGAAATGTTACACCGCAGCAGGACACAGGCTACTTCAGATCACGTCACGATTATGCACTCTGCTGCGACTGACCAGTTCTTTTTTCTTTCACTGCTGCTCCTCAGGTAAACTCATTCAGCTAGGTTAAACTCTTACTGGGCTACTAGCTAGTTGCTAACTACCGCAAGCTCACACGCATGTGCAGGAAGAAGGAACGTTTTCTAATAATTGGTTTGCCTGTTTACATGAGCAGTTTCCTCCATCGATCAGATTAAAAAAGGTTTAAACCACCTCTTTTAATCAAACTGAAAATCAGATTACATTAGCCGTGAAACAATAGTCCACGTGCACGGGGCTACTGTTATACAAACGCAAAACCACACACATGCACACACACAGGTCATTACGATACACACACAAATATACACACAATAACACAGACTTGTGTTGTGCTGTTACAGTGTTGCAGTTGGCTTGTGTTCTGTTCTCTGTGTTAGAAAGGCTTGTTTTTTAAATAAAGCAGTTGGAACAATGACAGTAGCAGCAACTATCATTTGGTTCTCTACTTTGTCTCGCCCTCTTTCTTTCTCTCTGTTGGCTCCTTTCTTTTTCTTTTCTCTTATCTCCGTTATTTATTTGTCTTCTATCTCCCTGTCTTCATCTAGCTTAAAACGTGTAATAAAATTAAATGAATGAATAAATTATTTCAAATAACATGTTCAGAAGACTAAAGAGATGGTTGCTATCTCCACACCCCACTATACATCTACGGATCTGCAGTTGAGATGGTCAAACATGTGAAGTTCCTGGGTGAACACATTTCAGAAGACCTCTCCTGGAACCTCTCCCATCCACCCATCATTTTACCAGGGAAACATTGAAAGCATCCTCTGCTGCTACATTACTATCTGTTACGGGAACTGCACTTTCAATGAAAAGAAGTCTCTGCAGCAGATAGTGAGGACATCCGAGAGGATCATTGGGGTCCCCCACCCACCCACCTCTGACCTCTACGTAAAACACATCATCCGATGTCCATTTTAGCAGCGATAACTGTGTAAAAAAATCTTAAATAATGTGAATTCAGAGATACTTCAGGGCAGTGTAATCTCATCACTTCAGTATTTAAAGTGGAGTTATGAGATCCCCAAATTCAGACTCGTCGTGTTTTGTGACAGTCATCTAAATGTATTCTGTTCATTTTAGAAGCTGTGTACAAAAAAATAATTTGTAAAGCTATTACATCTTAAATGAATTCAGACACACGATATGGGCACGGTGTAACCTAATCACCTCTGTATTTAAGGTGGACCGGCCGAGATGCTCAGCGTTAGCCTCATCGTGTTTTGAGGCAAATACAGCCATAAAAACACAAAATAGCCCCTGAAAGAGGTCCTGAGTTTTATGGTTTCTCTGATGCTCCTTTGCTTTTGGGTTTTCTGCTGTAAATGTGTTGCGATATTGGACAATACAACAAATCAGCGTCGACTTCAAGGTCTGGCGCAAGCTGTGAACTGGAATATAGAGATCCGGACTGTCCAATGGATATCCGATGTCAGATTTAAGGCTACATTGGAAGCTGATACTGATATTATATCAGATCAAGCCCACCTCTACTACAACTGGACTGTTCACCTTCAAGCAATATACATTTAAGCACTAAACACACGAAAACACCACAAACTGGATTTTCCACCTTCAAAAATGTTCACCAGAAGACT
Organism: Ladigesia roloffi; assembly: GCA_037577295.1. Taxonomy (NCBI): domain Eukaryota; kingdom Metazoa; phylum Chordata; class Actinopteri; order Characiformes; family Alestidae; genus Ladigesia; species Ladigesia roloffi. The sequence goes on from JBBKCR010049215.1 coordinate 6,448, forward strand.
CAAAAATAAAAACACAAACCTTCACAAACGCCCAAATGCACTAAAAACTGGACATTGGATCAATATGTTTATTTGCGCACCTCAGTCACATGGTTACTGAACATATCAACCTCATGTTACATTTGCACATTTTACAACATGCACATGTCCTTGTCTTGTCTGTCCCCAATATAAGGAAAATAATCTGAATCTGGTTTCCAAAGACTACCTGCACAAAGTCTCACTTTACTGAAATTCACATCACCACTTCGTAGCGTCTCCTGTTCTGTTATATTATTGTATATAGATTTAGCTAGAACTAGAACCTTTTTGCCTTACTTAAATTTAGTTATTGTTTATTTGTATTTTCTAGTTTTTCATGTTTACATTTTAATATTCTGATAAACGCACCATGCCGATCTTGGGGTGAAATGGCATTTCGAAATGCTGTATACAGTGTATATTGTATTGACAATAAAAATCTTTAATATACCGAAACATTAAAGCCCCCTTTGGCAAAATAAAAGGTCTCTGGCACATCATGGTAGCATCACATCCTGCTTGCTAAACTGCAGGACACAACAGGGAGAAAAAGCCCAGTCCACCTGTGTGCTTGTGTGTGTGTAGTGATGTCACGGGGGGCGTGGCCTTGCAGTAAGTATGGAACTGTGCATTGTGACATCGTAGAGTTCTTTTATTACTGGCAGAAGAATGCACACAGCCAAAGAAGGATCATTTCACGTTTGGTCTTTAAGATGAGTAGACACGCAATAGAGGAAGAAGAGACAACTATGGACCTCCAGCTGGATCCACCAGAGGGGGCGACCCGCAAGGAGACAAACTCCTTCATAGCCCGCAGCATTCTCCGGATGGCGTTCCTGTTCAGCTGCTGCACAAAAGGAATCGCAGATGATGAGAGTGACGGTCACCTGCACGCCTCAAATGGGAACAACATCAAAGTAGAAAAAACTAAGAAGACATCTCGGTTTTTAAAAGGAATTCGCCGATTTTCCCAGAAACAAAAAAAGAACCCCTGCCCTCCAGAGGCTCCTATGGCTCCTAATGCCCACTGCCTTCCAGAGGCTCCTGAGGCCCCTGGCACACCAGAGACTCCTGAGGCCCAATGCCCTACAGAGGCTAATGAGGCTCCTAATGCCCACTGTACACAAGAGGCTCCTGAAGCCCACTGCCTTCCAGAGGCTCCTGAGGCCCCTGGCACACCAGATGCTCCTGACGCTCATGAGGCCCACTGCCCTACACAGGCTCCTGAGGCCCCATGCCTTCCAGAGGCTCCTGAGGCTCCTAATGCCCACTGCATACAAGAGGCTCCTGAGGCCCCCTGCCCTAAAGAGGCTCCTGATGCCCACTGCACACCAGAGGCTCCTGAGGCCCAATGCCCTACAGAGGTTAATGAGGCCTACTGCCCTACAAAGGCTCCTGAGGCCCATTGCTTTCCAGAGGCTTTTGAGGCCCCCTGCCTTCCAGAGGCTTCTGAGGCTTCTAATGCCCAGTGCCCACCAGATGCTCCACATATGGAACAGAAAGACGAAGTCTGTGTCGAGGACACCTGCAAAGTCCACAGAGAGACAGGTGTAGTCTCACGTCGAGGAAGATTCCTGAATATCATTATCGGCATGGTTCTGTCCCTCATTTTTTGGGGCTATTTGTATGGAATAATAAGAAAAGGCAGCAGGTGAGGAGGAGCTGAAGCCCAATGCAGTCCAAAGGTTCCTGATGCCCGCCCAATTTACCCCCCGTTTATGTTTGTTTGTGTTTTGTCTGTGCGTTCCGCTTGTGTTTTCCTTAAAAATAAAAAGAGCAAGCATGAAAGTCTGCATCTTCACCTTGTGCCTGAGCAAGCCTAGCTAGCTTTTGAATCAGCTTTAATTAGATAAAAACTATTTACTCTTAAATTTTTATTAATACCATTACTACTATCCTTATTCTAATAGAAGTATGAAATCAACTGATATGTAACAGAGAGAATGAGAACTTGTGAGAAGCCTTCAGACATGGAATAAAATAAGTGACCACTTTTCCCTATTTTTCTGTTCACTGTACAATTAGCGACAGGGTATGTGAGTAAAATGCACAGGTTGCTAACCTTTTAGGAACTAAGTATAGGAGCTAATCTACGTCCAGCAACTTCCCTCCTGATTCAGTTTCTGATGGGATGAAACAGTCACACACACAATATGCATTTAACATTAATATTCATGAGCCTGCCCATTCATTTTAATGGCAGTCCCATAACATTCTTCACATTTGTTTCTTTCTTTCTTATTCTTGTTCTTTAAAATACATTTACACTGTAAAAAACAACCTATACAATCTACTCAATATAGATGAGGTAACAGTTTGCACTGAGTTTATTTGAGTAAAGAATTCCCAAATTTAAGAGCTCTAACAGAGTAAAACAGATCAGGTAATATACACACAACATTTATTCATACGTTTAACGACTCATTCATGAAAAGTTATTTAATTTAATTATCAAATGCTTTCTCTACACAATTATAGTAATTAGAAATTAATCAACATTACTATTTAGCAATGTCTAATTTAGGAAAGCTTAGCTTCACTCGTACATAAAAGTAGTCATAAGCAGGAGCCACAATTCATCATGTAAGTTTGTACTGAACTTAACACATTCATGACAAGCAGGTTTGACAAAACAAATAACTATTTGTTACGGGAACTGCACTTTCAATGAAAAGAAGTCTCTGCAACAGATAGTTAGGATAGCAGAGATGACCCCCCCCCCCAGGAAGATCATTGGGGGCCCCCACTCACCCATATCTGACCTCTATGTAAAATACATCATCCGATGTCTATTTTAGCAGCAATAACTGTGTAAAAAATTCATAAATAACGTGAATTCAGAGATACTTCAGGGCAGTGTAATCTCAGCACTTCAGTATTTAAGGTGGTTATGAGATCCCCAAATTCAAACTCGTCGTGTTTTGTGACAGTCATCTAAATGTATTGTGTTCATTTTAGAAGCTGTGTACAAAAAAAAATTGAATTCAGAGACACGACATGGGCACGGTGTAACCTAATCACCTCTGTATTTAAGGTGAACCGGCCGAGATGCTCAGCGTTACATTTGGCCCAGATCCGTTTTAAGCCCCTTGCCTCAGTTTCTATCTTAGAGACGTTTTCTGATTGTGAGCCAGATCTGTGCCAGATAGAGGTTTAAGCTTAAACATTCTAACTGCCATCAGTTCAATATTTATATCATTTTACAGATCTGGCCCAGATCACTTCCCATAGGTAACCAAAAGACATTAGCCGTGTCTGACACTGATTTGGTCCAGATCTGCAATATGAATCTGAGCCGATACTGTTTTTACATAGGCTACACTGGTGTGGCCCGAATCTGCGATACATATCTGAGTCGACTGCATTTAAAAAAGGGTTAAAAACTGCTCTGGCCTATATCTGCAAAACGAATTTGAGCTAACACTGTTTTGACAGAGACTACCTGATGTGGACCACATCCGAAATACTTTTCTCAAACTGTGTGAAGAGCTCCGTGGAATAAACAGTTTCAAAACAACGGTTACCTGTCTGCATATTTTTTTCTATCTAGAGCATGTGATAAATGCATTGTCATTAAGCTGAGCAACATTATCAGTGTTATATAATCAGCCGATCACCTAGACAAAAAATCGGTACTTGGTATCGGTGGCAAAAATCCTGATCAGAGCATGCCTAGTTTAAACATAATACAGCAACATTCCCTGCAAACACTTCCACTTGGGGCCCACATGGGACTCACTTGGGCTAGTTGGGCTTCGGCTGGGCATGGGCTCAGAGTGGGCTTTGTTGTTGGGCACCACATGGGCAGTAGATGGGCTAAACTAAGTGGGCTCCAGCTGGGCTCCACTCCTAAGATATTATGTTTTCTATATAATAGAAATAGATATTAGATATAAATATGTAATATTTATACTATTATATAATCTAGCTTTTGCATTTTTAGTTTTTGTTGTTATTTATTATTAGATATTAATATTTATATTATTGTTTTTATATAATAATTGATTATGTCAGACATGGATTCTATTTTTAACAATATCCACTGGGCTAGGTCCACTTTTTAAACGAATTTTATTAGACTATTAAGCTATTTAGAAGCCATAGCAATTTAATAGTGGTCTTAAGCACTATACGACAAGTTTGCCACCGCAGGTTTCCCCACAAAATGTTCAAACCCTAAAGTAAGTAATCTGGAAAGCTCCACCCCCCACCACCGAGCCAATGAAAGTTTACCCAGCAACAACTTTGCTGCCTTTGAGTCTGCTGTCCGTTAAAGGGACGCCTGTCAGAGGTAAAAAATGATATAAATACTGTTGAGTTTCATAAATTCTGTTCGTTTCATGTCTTAAGACATCAATGTGTCGTCACGAGCCACGGGGTGTAATCTGGACTTGCCTGTGCATGTTTTTT
>JBBKCR010049254.1:0-10876 GCA_037577295.1 Ladigesia roloffi
TAATCGTATCATACTCGTACTCGTCAAAAGTGCTTTATCCGTACCGGATACTCGTTTCAGCCGAGTATCCGGCTCATTCCTACTTACTAACACTGAAACTGTGAAGACATTTTGGTAAATAATTTCCAAAGGTTAAAAGATCTAAGTTTGAAGATTTTAGTTTTTATATTTTTAAGGTAATTTATACTTTAATTGCCTTGTATTTTCTGTATTTTGCCAACTTACTCAAGTACAGCAGTGTTAATGTGAATGCTGTGCATTTTAATGGCGTAATTTACAAAGGCTGGTTTTGTTTTAAATTATTTCTGCTATTCATCCTAAAGTTTTTACAAAAAGGTAACTTGTGAAATAATACAAGTTTACTGTTCACTATTTTTTGTTAATGTTAAATTATTTATTATAATGATGACAAAAACTGCTTAGAAGGTGGGGCCCCCAGTGAATTTTTGCTTGGGGCCCCAACAGACCCTAGGACCCTAGATTTCTTTGTGTTCTTTGTTCAGTAACAAAACATTTATAGTAATTTTTTAAATGTATTATAATTTTTTATATTTTATGTTTTATATATATGGAAATACCTGAAAATCTTGGTACATTAATGAACTGAAATTTCAACAATTTTATTTTGCTTTAGTACTGGCAAGTACGTCTCCGACCACATTATCAAGTTTGCTGATGACCTGACAGTGGTGGAGCTCCTCAGCTAAAAGAATGGGCCAGTGTTTTACAGGTGCACCATAGAGAGCAACCTGACCAGCTGAATCTCTGTTCAATACAACAGGGCCAACGCCACAGACTGAAAGTGCCTTCCGTGGATAGTTAAGGAAACCTTATTCTAGGATATCAGAAAGGTCTTCTGCACTGTGACTCTTCACACAGCTCCCAACTGGGAAATTGCTATATTAACATTAAAGATTAAAGAGCTTTTTCCCAGAAGCCATCAGACATCCTCAACACACCGTCTACCTTACCCTTTACTAAGCACCTTTACTATCTTTACTAAGACACCTTCTCTTTACCACAAAATTATAAACCAATATTGGCTTAAATACCACTTCCTTTTCATTCATACTGAGGACAAGGCTTCGGTGAACCACAGGAGAATTCGAGTTGGAGGAGTCGACTCCTCTCTCTCGGTTCACCACTCCATTCAAACAAAAGAAACGCTCTGCCCAGCTGCCCGGAGCCACAATACTCCCTCAAAACACATTAAAAACACAATTACACAGAGATTCCAGTGTAGTTTTATCACAACCCAGCCAGCTTATAGACAATTTTAAGTCCAGTGTCATAACTTACATGTACTCACAGTGAATCAATTTAGCAAACATGGGTCCATCCTTGCTTGTACGATTCGTAAACTCGTGGGAGGGCTTATGAAAACACTTAGACCCTCAGTTTTTGGTTAAAGGAAAGAGATTGATGTGAAACTCCTCCTTTTACAGTGAAAAACGTATGTTTGTGGGCGGGAACTGTATACTGAAAAGAGTTGGAAGGGGTGTGTCTGTGTCTATTCATCCTCCTCACTCCACGACGCGGGTGTCGTGATTACGGTTTTGTATCGTATATCGTCACAGCCCTAATACAAATATATACACAGAGAGAAGTCATGATGACTTACCAAATTTTTATTCGATATATTTCCACTGAAAAAATATGGAACCAGTCTGACAAGAGAATATTTAACTTCTAATGGCAGAAGTACAGAGAGGTCTGTTTACCATATTGAAGGTCTTGCCAGATAGGCCGCTTCTGTGCATGTAAACAGTGTTGTACAAATGTTATAGAGGATAAGAACATTTAATGGACACTATTTTTACATTACTATACTATAAATGAAGGCACCTTTTATTGTTTTCTAATCATTTGAAAACTTCTTGTAGAACATCCATTGATTTTTGGGCCGTTTTCATCTTACTGTTTAAATGACAAACCCAAATGCAATGCAGTAATAAAAATTTTAGCAGACAATGCAAAAAACAAACAAAAACACAATGCAGTTACTGTTTGTGATGGAGAGCATTGCTATATTTATTTTAATATATAACTATATAGTGTGTTTTATGCTAAAAAAAAAACCTGACCATTAAGCATCAAAATGTAATGAGTTACCTGGGTGTAAAAATCCAGCCACTAGGTATCAGTATTACCGGTACACTGCTTTCACCTCATCACACTTACCAGACTACAAGAGCTCCACGACCACTTCCTTTCAAAAACTATTTTATTTTCCCAATCAGATTAATCAGATTCCCAAACTAAAATTGTAGCACTTGTGGAAGAATTTAAGTATTTTCACCTTGTGTGATTCCATTTTTAAATGATGAAAATAAAATTAATCATTTGTGGGACGCTGTGGGGAACTATTTTCATGCAACTGAATGAGAAAAACTATGCATTTAATGCTATGTGTATGCACACATAGCATTTATACATACATACACACAAACAAACATTAGGGGATTGACAATTGTACATTCATTCTTGTGTAGAAAAAGGACATTAATTGTGCATCAGTAGTTTATTAAAGATACAGTTATATATCTGCAGTCAACAAGTAGGCCTGTCACGATAAACAATAAATCAATTAATTGCAGGATAATTTTCCGGCCGCGATCATTTTCATTAGTTTGCTTTCCAACGGACTCTACTGTGATACATTAGTCTCTACCGCCCTCTAACGTTTCCTTAGAGTAATGAAGCAAGAAATCTCCTGTGGGTTAGCCTAATAGCTAGCTAGTCGCCTGGTGAGAAAATGATAACTATGTTCGCATTTATTTTTCAGATCGGCACTTCTTTCGAACGTTCCAGAATTTGAGTCTCATTTCTCCTCGTTTATCCTCAGAACCGGGATGTGAGACGTCTCATGGTCTGGTGCGCTGCAGAGCTGAAAAAGCTCAACGTTTGTAATACTAATAAAAAATAGCCAAGTAATAGTATAATCAGGTGTAAATATATTTTATATAAATGAGAAGTGTCTAAATTTACAGAAAGACCTTTAGAAGTGCAGAGAGCCAGTCCAGTTTTAACATGCACTTATTTCTCATGGCTTTTCTAGACAGGGCCATCACCAATCTCTGGGAAACTGCACAGTTAAATAGGGCTAAATGAGAGCTTTCCAAAGACTCCTTGTTTGCCATAATACCCCCGGCGAGCCTTGGACAAAAGTATAGGGACACCGCTAGAATTTAGCACAGCTGGACCCATTGCTACTCCTGATAGATCCTGCCTCAAGCCACACAAATCAAGGTATGCTGACTGTCTTACCATGTCTTCCACTCCCAGGGTTATGTGATCTTTAGAAGTCAAGGTTTATGGCTCTTTGAAAGGGTGCATTTGCATTGTTTTGCCATTATCATTACATCAGTAGAAACGGACACAATTACAATATTATTGTTTATCGCAGTAATGTATGGGACAATTTATAGTCCAGCAAAATTTGATATCATTACAGGCAATGACACATCCAGAGACACAGAACATCACACCCAACCAGTGGAAGGGTGAAGTCTGTTTAATTGGGTTAACTTCAGCTTAAATATATTTAAAAAGAAAAAACAACAGCAAACTTCTATATATATATATATTTATATATATAAATTATATATAAAGTACACTGACATGTTCAAGTACACAAATGTCATTACAGTTGTACACAAATACATTAAGATCATTTTCTATGGGCCTATTTCATTGACACGTTTGTCTACACATCTCCTTAAAAAGAAAGATTTTAATGTAAATAAGATGGACAAATAACTTATTTTATAAAGGTGCTGCTTTATACACTGCAGTGCTACACTATGCCAAAATGAGTGGATTGTTTTCTTACAAGGTGGAGCTATTGGCTACTTACCTTCACGCTAGTTATATGGTACAACTCAGTCCCTTCTGAATATGTCCTCAGTAAGGTTTTTATAAGTCTGCAATTTTGTTATGAACATTTTTTCATGCACCAGCACAGTATTCGATTAACAGCCAATTACCACACTCAAGACTTTCGCCTCTGTGTCCCGAAAAGGAAAAAAACACTCTGTGGCTCTCCTGGAATGTAGTTAGACCCCAAATTACAAAGCTTCCATACCACCGTGAAATTCACCACAATGTAGACCAGAATAATCCAGTGAGGCTAAACTAGTTGGCCTGGCCTGTGGATTTAGCAGAAAGTCTCACAGTAGCCAGAAGGGGGCGCCAAAGTCTAATTTTCTGAAACCCTATTCAGTGACATGTACAATCTGCTGTGCAAAAAGTTGGCATCCTGTGAGGAATGAAGCAATATTACTTTTGGTGTTATGACCACTGTCAACAACTAATTGCCATTTAACATATAGCTTTTTATTTTGTAACTAACTTTGTTCAGGCACAGTGCATGGAATTATTTAGTTTGGCAATTGACAGCTACTCAGGATTCATTTTTGAAGAACCACAGCTAGGCCACTGAAATAAATAGCCACTCAGGAATCCAGTGCCAACTTTTATCAGCATGCCCTTTTTACACACCACCTGCCAGATGGACGGAGCTCTTAAAGCAAAGTTCTGTAATGCACTGACCACATGTTCACACGGTCAGAGTGGACCACAGAACTTTTCCTGAGGAGCCTTACATATGTGCATCATATTTTTAGCATAGGAACATTAAAAGTGGCCTGTGCATCGAAATGAGCTCTAGAATTTGTCACATTTCAATATTCAGCTGGAGACTGGATCCATCGTTTGGGATTGTAGTGCTCTAAGGACTCCTCTGGGTCTTCCAGCCAGGCCTTGGGAAATAACACATATGGCATTTAGTATACAGGCTTAAATGTGATGTGTCCTATAGGTGTACCTTATTTTTATTATTGCAGTACAGTATACATTAATACATTAAATTGCATTGTGCATCACAAACACAATGGGCTATTTCATACCAAAACAGCTACAAACAAATGTTTCTGTCTGGATAACTGGTTGGATGGAGACCTTCAAGAATGCTAACACATGGTGTGTGCAGTGACAAATAATACAAATTGTCTCAGTATTCAAAGTACCTTGTGCCTTACATGTTGTGCCTGTGTGTGGAGAAAAATGCTAAATATAACATATCAGGCGAGTTGACAGTGAAAATTTACATTTAGCCTGGCCACAGGTACAAATTACGAACTGTGTTGATTTTAGTGATGTTTCGTTTACATAACGCTCATTTAAGAGGAATTCGGTGCAGTCCTAAACCAACCTGGTGGGTGACCTCAGCAGACATAGCGGAGTCTCCAAGTCTCCGTGACGTTTGTGCTCCTCAGCAGCATTAACTGGTTTCTGGGTCACATTGGAAACAGCATCTACAGTTCTGTGTTAGATTATCCCAGCATTTTCTCACTTAAAACGCGTATTTTGAGGCGAAACCTCTCTGTGAAGAGCCCCGGTACGGCACGGCACGACACGGCTCACTCTATGAAGGAATGTCGACGTGGAGTTGCCAAACGTGAACGTGTGTAGAGCTTCACATGAACGCGCTCAGGAACTTCTCACGTAAAGCTGAGCTTCCTCCCCCCGCCTCGCCTCTGCACTTTCAGACAAGGAAAAATGGCAGGGGCGTCAAGATATTCCTCACAGGTCTACAGGTATCCAATCCAACACACTAGGCGCTCGCACGCTCTCTCATTTCAAGACTGCAAGACTGAACACTAACTGATGAAACTGGGAAAATTAGGCTGGTTCCTGCCTATTTTGCCTGAAAACCTGCAGATAATAACAGAGACCCCTGAAAAAAGAGGGCAGGTCCATTTCCTCTCCGATCATTACATTGACTACTTAATTTATTAGGCTGTATACCATTAGCATAGCCTAAAATAGCCTGTATACCATTAGCATAGCCTAAAAACTTTTTCTTAACATAATAGAAATGTTAACAGCTTCAATATATAGACGTACATACTGGAATACGTGACCGTCACTCCAACAGGGACTTTACTTACATTGCGTTCAAATACATAGATTTTAATATGGAGTTGGGCCCCAGCTACTGGTTTCCATTAGATTTGTGAGTGTCTGTGTGGAATGCCTGTAGAGCATTTTTGAAGTCAGGCCCTGAGGTTGAATGAGAAGGCCTTGGTCTCCGTTCCAGTTCATCTCAAAGGTGTTGGGTGGGGTTAAGGTCAGGGGCCAGAGAGGTTCTTCTACACCAAACCCATCCAACCATGTATATATGGACCTGGGGCACAGCCATGCTTGAATAGAAAAGGGCCTTTTCCCTAATTGTGCTACCAAAGTTGGAAGCATTAAAGTTTTCCTTCACTAAAAGTGAATTCAGGAACTCAGTGGATTGTCATAATACTTTTGTTCTTGTAGTATTTTTTGGACACTGGTGAGACAAAAATGTGGCTGTTTAATGGGGACGTTACGCGGATCTCATTGGCTGTTCATAAATATGGGCGGGAACTAACTTCACAACCGTATTCCCCTGCGCGATGCAGTTTTCTTCCAGAACGTGTGCTGCCACGGCAGTGGAGGGGTAAAAGGACTTTTGCGTGGAGTTGGAGCACCTACAGGCTTCAGAGCTACCATCACTAAGATAAAGCATGGAAGACTCCACAGTGCTCCAAAGCGAGCAGGTGAGGACCTGATGAACAGGGGTGCTCATGACTAGCTGGGTGAAACAGCCAGTAATGGCCAGTATTGTTTATAAGAATGCTAGTTTAATGGTTATGCGGTTCTTGGTCAGTCAGAAAGAACATATAAGGACATGAGTGCTGGGGTCCAAAGAGGGTTTAGATTCAGGCAGTGGTGTATACAAAGTTGCCTATGGATATAAGTTGATTATGTAAGCTAGATCTTGCTATACTTATTTGTGCGTGAGAACGTTTTAGTGACGAAAAATAAATTTTTACTCCCCGTCGGGGAATCGAACCCCGGTCTTCCGCGTGACAGGCGGAGATACTGTCCACTATACTAACGAGGAAGTGATTCTTAACGTTGCAAAAATGGGTAAAAATAGGTCAGCTAAAAAAATCCATCTTACATGTATTGAAAATAGTGATTCAATTTAATGTCATGTCTTAAATAAACGATTATAAGTTTTACTGACGTGTTATCTTTATTATAGCTATTTCTGTTGTCGGATTATTACAGAAAGATTTCGTGTCTCCCCTTTGGGGAATCGAACCGCGGTCTCATGACTGTCCGAGGCTGATGGCTAGGGCTAGAAATAGGGCCTGAAACACGACTGGACATTGGATGATAACCGATTTCAAGGTTTACGAGGTTTTTGCGGTTTTAAAAAGTCAAGGTTTCAAAACCGCAAAAAAAAAATACATATACCGTTCCTACGATATGTGCATTGTTTGTGTCGTCAAAGGAAGGATTTGTTTTTGAAATTTTAATTTGTTTCTTTATTTTGATTATTGTTGAGCTGCAGCTTTAGGCTCACACAAGTGACTGCAATTTAATTTAATTATGAAGATTCGATTATTTCTTGTAATTACTTTGCCTAATGTTCAATGTTAAATATACTAAGTTTCCTAAAATATAATATACTGTGTTCAGTTGGAAAAAAATTGTTGTTTAAATACACGTTTAAATACAACATTGTAGAGCAGTTATTACAATACCGTAATACCGTAAAACCGTGATATTTATATCCAAGGTTACCATACCGTTAGAATCTTATACCGGCCCATGCCTAAACACGATGATTATTTACACATTTTTATTTTTTTCATACTGTTATTATTTTATGTGCATATTTTTTCCGAATACGTTCGTGTAACTTGACTAATGTGAGACAGGCACTGTTTGTTTTGCAGAAATCGGTAGATCGCAAAGAGGTTAAACGGCCGACAGCAATTGGTTCTACCGTATTAATACGTTTGTTCCGAGGATTGCTGTCGCTTACAGCCATACCACCCTGAGAACGCCTTATCTCGTCTGATCTCGGAAGCTAAGCAGGGTCAGGCGTTAGTGGGTTAGTACTTGGATGGAAGACCGTCTGGGAATACCAGGTGCTGAAAGCTTTTCTCTCATTTGCATGGTGTGAAACTTCTTTTAGTGAGATCACTGTTTTTAAACCGGTGGATTTTTGCTAGTTCTGGTAAAGTCGCACCGTAGATGGTCTTTGAATCTGGGTCCTGGCCTTGTGGGCAGAGTTTGCATGTTCAACTCGGAGGTTTCTTCTGGGGCCTCAGTTCTTCCAAAGTTCAAAGACATGTGAAGTGGGGTTTCTAACTTGACTGTTGCCTGTGGCCCCAACCTCACGCCTTTTGAATCCATGACTCAAGTATGGATTAAGAAGTTACAGAAGGTGAGTGAGATTTGATTATATTTTGAGGCCTTAATGATATGTAAAACTAACTGTGAACATTTGTGTAGACTATTAAATGATCCAGATGTAGGTGGTGGGGCCCTCAAATATTGCACTGTTTTCTTCTTGTCTTTTTAACAAGATATACTGACTACTTGAATACTGCAGGAGGATTTTCAAGGTATAAAAATTACTAAAACATTTTTAACATTCAGATCTCAAATGGGGGACCCATCAACAGGCCCAAATCACACTGTCTAGAACGGTTAAAGTTTAGAGCAACGTTGCATGATTTCCAGCTTGGCCCATACTCATATTTAGGACAGCTGGAAGTATTATATTTTTTTCATCCATTTTTTTCTATTATATCTAGAAGACGGAAGTTGATTTTGTGAATATTTGTGGTACCGACACACATTGGAACCGGGTTATTCTGTAACTATTCTGTATTCTGTATAATTTGGAGCAGTTTTGTGTTAATAGTGTTTAGACTGTGTTTAATTGACCAGTTTGGACCTGTGTTGTCCTGTTGTCTCAGAGAAATCAAGATCAGAGGCCATGTAGGTCCATTCATGACTGTCCTTTATACACACTGAGTCTTATCAGTCGTCTACTCTTTCCCCATTTCTATTATCAGGATGTGTGTGTGTGTGTGTGTGTGTGTGCGGTGCCAGGCCTGGGATGGTTCATTTACCTTCATCCCTGTTTGTCTTGTTCTGTCACTCTTTTGTTAGGTTTTCCAGAATGGGTCACGACACCAGCGTTTTAAATCCATGTCAGTATATACAGTGCAAAGGGAATACGAGCCGCTCTGTAAATTTGTTGTGTGAGGCAGTCTACGTTGCACATTAACTTTGGATCTCTCTGTCTGTCTGTCTGTCTGTCTGTTTGTCTCTCTCTCCCTTTCTCTCTCTCTGTCTCTCTCTCTCTCACACACACACACACACACACACACACACACACACACACACCAAACCAAACCTGTCCCATTCTGGCCTCTGTACTAACCAAACCTGTCCCATTCTGGTTTTCTGTTTGTTGGCGATGAAAGGCAATATCCTACTTCCAAGAAAATTACTACGTATTTATCAAAGCAGACAGACAGGCCACAAAAAAGCCACTCCGGCTTATTTACTTTATAACTCTCACTTTTCACACAGTACGGTTCATGTGGTGATGAGAGCTGGAGAGCCTGCCATTACAAACAAATATAATGTTTAGGTGTAGATTAGCTTCCACTAGGCTCTCACACGCTCGCTTAATTCAAGACTGCAAAATTGAACACCAACTGATGAAACGAGGGAAATGAAGCTCCTGCCTGTTTGGCGTGAAAGATAATAATGGACGCTTTACCTTGAATCTTGAATATTTCGCGAAAGAATCCAGTCTACTTAATCGATAGAAGACACACGCCCCTTGAAATCCGCTCGGGTTAGCCTCAAACTCTCCGCGTGCAAGTGAAGTGAATCGTCAGTGCACAGACAGGCTGCTCGGATTTACAGTGGTGTGTGTATTAGTGAAGTGGATTTTTCACGAATGATTCAAGATTCAACAGCGCTGGGGGGTCCAAACGAATAACACACAGACTGGCCAAAACTCTCATACGTGTTCTTGGGTCCGATATTACAGCCGTCCGGCTTTTTTTTTTTTTAGCTTTCACTTTTCACACAGTATGGTGCATGTGGTGATGAGGGCATTAGAGATGGAAACCCTGCCAGTACAAACAGAAATATAATGTCGAGGTGTAGATAAACTCTAATAGTTGTAGATAAACTCCTTCGCTGGTGGCTGCCGCAACCTCTGACCACACTCACAATCAGGATATTACAGGACCGTGTTATTGTAGACCAGATAAAATAAGTAAGTGGCAGGCCTTTGAAGCATTAACTCAAACTGGTTTTTTTTTTACAAATTAATTGCATATACCTCACAGTGCAAGTGTTTAAGAAAAGAACCTGACTGATTCCTGTGCTTTTTGCTCAGGGTGTGACAAATCATTCAATGCCCAAATAATCAGTTCAAGGTGATGGTTTAGCAGAAAATCAATTGTACAGTTTTCGCCTGACTTCAGATATTATTGATCAATCATGACGGGTTCATTATTTGAAGCTGCTTTTAATTGTCTTTTTAATTTTTTGACAGTATAAGCATTTAAACACATTTAAAGTACTTTTATGAACATTGATCTATGAAGACAAAAATCCAGGTTTCCGGTTTAGAAAATTATGACTATTTCTATCATACAAAGATAATACATCATTATTTTTGAAGAATAATATACATAGATGGCCAGAACTGGTGGACATTGTGTTTTGTGGTGTGGATACTCAAACTGCGTTAAGTTAGGAAGGCAAGGTGATTTTGTCTGGCACTGTATCACAGTCTGTTATCTTTGTAATACATGGGTTATGTGTGTGTATGGGTGAGTATGTCTATAATCAGGTGTGCACATAAGTGGTCCGCAGGTGTGCATGCGCTGTCAAAATAAACAATGCCCTGAAAAAACGCTGCAGTATTTGCGCACCTGAGATTTTGTGGAGGACGGAAGACATTTCTGAAGCATTTTAAAGATGTCCAAGAAGCTCCATTAAGTAATTATTTTGG
>JBBKCR010049265.1:0-10876 GCA_037577295.1 Ladigesia roloffi
GAGGCTGACGTCGGCTGACCAATCACAGACGTCCAGCATCCAACGCGGCGGTCGGATGTTTAGAAAATAGAGCTCGAATCCAACCCATGGCGATCCAACTGATCGGCCTTTAGAGATCACAGGCAGTAAAAAGGTTTCTGATCTTTAGACATGATATGACATATCAATATCATTTTTTCTCATTTTAGTTGTGTCCAGTTCCACCTGTTAGCTAGAACTCCCCCTATCACACTATATTAGTAAAGCTAGAAGGTCACATGGTTGAATGCGAGACACATCGTTTCAAACTGCTGCTAATGCAATGCCACTGGACACCTCAGCATGTTAAACTGCAAATTATATTACATCAGATAACAGATCTCTGGTATCAGACATATTGGGTATCAGTGGGTATTATTTTCGGATTGATATCAGGATGAAATTTAGTCACGGTCAATTGTTCATTCAACAATAAACAGCTGGAAATGAAAGCTGTACCACTGAGACGGTTTGAGGCATCTGACACAGTAATCTACTTCTGGCAAAACACTTATGTGAGAGAGACTCAGACACATCAGTCATGACGTTAAAAGCCCCCACTAACATTGCGTAGCCCCCACTTTTGCCAACAAAACTGTTCAGACTCAGCAAGACATGGACTTTTCTTAATGTGTTCCACGGCCATGATGGGTGGTGCATGCCTGTCAGGACTCAGGGCTGCTAGCCGTCACAATTTTCACCTTCAGTCATTCAGATCTTTTTCCCTACCCATTATTTTTGCTTCTGACACATCAACTTCTATGATGGACTGTTCAATTTGCTGCCTAATATTTCCAACTTCTTGAGAGGAGCCACTGTAACGGATCAACCAGAGCTTGTCATGTCACTTGCCAATAGTTTTAATGTTGTGGCTGATCGGTTTAAGCAAAAATCAATTGTATTTTTTTTTTTACCACACTCAAAAAAATGAAACCTTGACTTTAATAAATTTTTTCTTGTCAACAAAATTTAATTAAGTAACTTGAAAACAAAGCTAAGACATAGTTATGTGGACCTTAATAGAAAAAATCATTTCAAGTCAACAAACACAATTCTTGTAAGTAAACTGAATATAAATAAAGTCAGTAAAGTGCACAACCTTCTTGTTCATTTTTTTTGAGTGCATGCTCTAAGCAATCGATTCATTTTTACAGAACGATTCAAATAATTTAATATGAGAATCACAAATTAAATTCTTGCACATTACAGGGAGGATATAAAGGTATTGGCTGTTTATTTTTTGGCTACATTTGATTAATATGGCGACTAGTGAAAGTCCTCCTTGAGCCCTTTTATATAAACACATGATTTACATTGCACTTATTATTTGATACGATAAACATTTCAGAATAGAAAACTTGGAACTGCTTAAGACACGACTGCATAACACACAGAGACAGAGAAAAGTATAATAAAAATGTCAAAATAAAACTCTAAAAACACTATACTGAATGCACAATGCTATGAACACAAAATGCTTTGGTCAGTAAGAGAGCTGGATATAAATACTATAAATAAATAAATAAAATTACTACTAAAGTAGTTTTCTAGTAACACGAATAGGGGTTTGGAGGTGCTCTCTATAACAAGAACACATAATATTGACATAAGTATTGGTATTGCACATAAAAATAAGATATTACGTGTAATGATATTTTATCACATAATCAGGAACTGCACATTTGAGAAGCCGTTTTAATAATTGAAACCTCATGCACTGTATACTGTGATGCCTGTATGCTGGTGGTGTGTGTTGTGTCCTGAAGCGGCTCCGGAGGCGGCGCAGCGTGGGTGTGTGTGTTGTATATCTGAGGAGGTGTAGGGTTGTACTGTGTATGTATGAGGAGGTGCAGAGGTGACGAGGTACAGAGTTGCTTTAAGGCCGCAGACGAGCTCTGACTGGCTTCATGTAAAGCATACCTTCACTGAGTGTCACTCTACACACCCTAACACCAATACACACACACACACACACTTTTCTTCCCTCTTCTTACCACCCCTCTACAGAGAACCAGCTAAATGACACTCGGGCCTCTCACACACCCTCACCTCTGACACAAACACACACACAGTGGAAACTTTCTCTAAGTGATGTACTCGACCCCTTTCCCACCGCTCTGAGTGAATCCTCTCTGTAAAACACACACAAACACAAACACTATCCCCCTACGAGCTCTTCTTTATGCGCTTTTCATCATTCTTTCCCACACATCAATCCCTCACCTGCTTCTACAACACACACATGTACAGACACCCTCTCTCTTCTTTCTCACCTCTCACCTCAACACACTGTCACTTTCGGTGGGAAACTTTTTCGGTGCGTCACACTTGGCAGCGCCTGCTGACATATGATCACCTGCCCTGGATAAGAAGAGGCGCTCGGGAGATGCGCTCAGACTCTTAATTCAGTTCATTTAAGCGCACTTTAGGTCTCAGCAGCACTAACCACCACATCCTGACCTCACACAACCGGAGGCTCAATACGGTACTCCTCTCTGCTCAGCTCAAAAAAACTCAAAAGTTTGGCAGTAATATGCCTTCTTGTAAATGTTCTTACTCTTAATAGATAATCCAGCAGAGACAAAAACTGCTGCATTATTTTTGCAAACGTTAGCTTAAGTGTCTTGGTGTGAAAGGTACATTTATCCAAAAGGTTAAAGTAAAGTTTTTCTTGGTGTCTTTTCTATGCTATTGTTAAATGCATGCATTAAAAATAAGTCTGTGTGAGGATCGTGACAAAAAAAAGAACAAAACAATGATTAAATAAAATATATTAAAATGGGAGCCAAGTTGGCCTGTTTTTAAAAAATTAAATAAACAGGACTGCATTGCTAATTTATTTGTCGGGGGACAGTTTATAAGCAAACAACATGGCCCATTAATAATCAATATAAAAAGAACTGCAAATAAGCCACAGTTCTGTTGAGAGGCTACTTAAAACACCTCATGTTTAAAATCCAAATCTTATTATTAAAACAATATACATGAAACATTTTGCTCTGTTTTTTATTTCTTTGTATTGTGCTGTCTGTTCAAACTGGTCAAATCTCTTAAAAAAACCCAAACCTATACCTATTGTGATTCATGAAAATGTATTATGAGGTAATATTTTACCCACTCTTCTGAAAATCTGAAAATCTTTTCTACCAAAAGGTTTAATGTTGACACAAGGGGATCAAATGTGTTGAGTGTAAACACCCCTAAGGCATTAAATTGTATAATCTAAACAAGGTTCATCTGACAGCCTAAGATATTTCAAAACAGAAAGAAATTTAGTCATTTGTATTAAAAACCTTTTTGTGAAAAGCCAGATGTTCTCAAAAGTATTAATGCTCCATTCATGTGGGTTGCACAGTTTTTTACTCACTCAGGTAATCAAAGCCCCGGTACATGATGCAGGACTCCGTGGCATCGATGGCCTGTATCCGGTACCGACCCAGCGGTCCTGTCGGGAGCCCATTATAATCATGCTGCCAGCGGTCGAAACCACGGAAACGGACTTTGGCCCCACACCTCAGGAGCCACTCGGCAGCTGCACGGTCCGGACCGACCGCTTTAATCCGCTCATAATCAACCCTGCACACACATACACACCTATTCTTAAACACCCCACACTCAAGGTGAGAAGTAAGGGTTATTTAACACTTCACATGGTCTTTACTCATAAACCTGACTATCCCTGAAGGTCTGCTTGATGATATTCCTTTATTAGAGGCACTGAGACTCAATAGAGTCTCAGACTTATAGTAAAGTCCATGAGTATTTGAACAGTGATGCAATTTTTATCATGTTCTTTTAGTGCACCACCACAAAGGACTTTTAATTAAGCAACCAAGATGTGATAGAAGTAGAGCTTTAAGGGGTCTCAACAAGTTTTCAAAAAATTACAGACTCTTTTCAGATGCTGAAAAGCAATTGGACATGTAACTGAGATAAAAAAAAGTCTGGATCTGATACAAAGCATTGTATTTGGATTTGGTAGCTATTCTCTGGAACTCAATGTGAGTTCTTAGGCCTGACCAACAAATAAAATTGATTTTAATATGGTGTTGGTTTACGTTTTGCAGCTTTAACAGCTGAGATTTTGACGTTTCTGTGGGAATTTGTGGCCTTTCATTCTTTAAAGTATTATGAAGTCAGACACTGATGTGGGATTAGAAGGCCTGGTTTGTAATCTCTGTTCCAGTTCATTCCAAATGTGCTAGTTGAGGTCAGGTCTGTGTGGGCCAGTCAAGATCTTCCACACTTTTTGGATCTTGCTTTGTGCACTGGGGCATAGTCATGCTGGAATTTAAAAAAATTTCCACAAATTTTTTCACGAGGTTGGTAGCATGGCGTTGTCCAAAATGTATTGGTCTGCTGAAGCATTTAGATTGGCTTTCAATTAAAGTAAAGGGCCTGGCCCAAATCATGAAAAACATGTGTCCCATTACTTTTGTCCACATAGTGTAACAAAAGTCCAAAACATGCAACAATACACATTAGCCAAGAAGACGAAAACAGCATAAACCGTTTAAATGAGAATTACTTGTTGAATACAGCATTGAGCCAGCCCCAGAACCCCCTGGCGCCCCTTGGTGGCGAAAGGTGTGCGATGAAAACACACCGAGCTGTACCACTGATAATCCTCATGGCTCAGTTCTGAAAAATAGCAAAACAAGACACCTTTATGGCCAGTCTTGATAAGATATGGACATTTTATGCTGCTTCACAGCTGTCCTGCTTTATCTGGAGTGGTGCATTGAGGCTGTGTAGTTATTTATTTATCCTCCAGTGAAAACATTCTGAGCTCGTGCCGTTAGCCACGAGGTGGCGAAAGGATTATGTCGTCCTCATAATTGACATTATCATGGCATCATGGTTAAATGTGGTTAAATTCCGAAGGTTCACCTCTGCGTCTTCAATGCCAACGTTGTTTACATCCTCTCTCCGCCATGCTCCAGTATTTCAGCCGACGTCACCTCCTTCTCCTCCGCTATTGGTCAACCGAGCATATAGCCACAGAGAGTTTCAGCTAGAGTTCCCACTGGCGTTGAATTTCTACAACATGACAGAAACGCCCCTTAAAGCAAGCGTCACATTTCCAGTACGTTTCCCTGTTATCGAGGATTTAACGGTCTGATGATCCCATTGTTATGTTTGCTTCGACTGTAAAAATGAAATTATTATTATAATTAAGATAAGATAAGATAGAATAAGATAAGTTAAGAAAAACCTTTACTAATCTCACAAGTGGGAAATTTGATTGGTCACGGCAGTAAGTGGACAGTACAAGTTAAGAGCAGCAACAATGAAAAAAAAAACAATAGAATAGAATAAAATACTATGTCACAGTACAATGTAAAATAGAATGCTCAAATTTACATAAAAACGTAACAGTATAAAATCTAGGACTAAAAATATGGATATTTGTACTGTAAAAATATACACATATGTAAGTAAACTGTAAGTAAGAGTAATGCAGACTTGAGCAAGTTGTATACATGAACAAAGTATACTATTATATAATATAATATAATATAATATTATTAGCAGCGGTAGTAGTAGAATTAGCAGCATTGAATGCAGAGTTAAATCCAAAGAAGGAATTTCACATTGTTCACATTGATGTGTCTTCACACGTGACTATCATTTGACTTTATTATTATTATTATTATTATTATTATCATCATTTTTTTTGTTTAACGATTTAGTAAAATCTTTATATTGTTGTTATTATTATTATTATTACCATTATTGGTATTATTATTACTATTATTATTATTATTAGTAGTAGTATTAGTAGTAGTAGTAGTAGTATTAACTCACATTAATTTTAGTTTCTGGTAGAATTGAAGAACAAATGACTGAGATAACCAAAGTCACCGTGTGGTTTATGTCTCCAAATGTTTACGCAGAAAGAAAGGGCCCATTTGATTTACAAGTTTGAGTTCACAATAACTCAGTTTTTCTCTATTGGTTTCATGTTTTTCATGAATGGATAAATATATGCATAGAAGTTAAAATACTGTATATATAAATACCAAAAACAGAATGGTTGTATGTTACTCCAAGCAAAAAAGAACGGGCTCTTTAATTTGTGACGTATATTTACCAAAGAGTACTGACATGGCGAGAGAATACAGTCTCAGGCCGTGTTTATACAAGCCCTTCCAGAGTCCAGACAGCATTAGTCAAATCAAAGACTGATGAGAGTTTTCTAAGACTTTCTTTGTCTACAAATTCTCTCTGCCTGCTTGAGGCCGTTTCGACTCTTTCTAAAGTAATAAAATGATAAATCACAAACCTGATGTTCGGTGTCTGTTTTGATTTCCCGTGCAACCGCGCCCTCGAGGACCAAATTTGATCGATGCGTCTGGTTGGTATTGCGTTTCTTAGCTAAACCTCAAACGTGTTTCAAACGAAAGGTAACACAGGAGTTTCTACATGTTTTTCTCTAATCTTAAGTAACATTGCAGGAACACTACAGCAGTAATACAATAATCTCACAATAAAATTGAACATTATAAAGCGGAAAAATATAACAAAATGTATTTTATAGCTATTGACTTCTTACTGCAGATTGTAAATATATTGTAAATTACAGTAACGACCTTAAAAAGCACGTTATGCTTTTTAATTAAAATAATAACGTATTGCTGTTGTTACATACTTACACGTTATTATTGTTATTAACACAATCAGCGTCTGAATACTTGGACATTATATTCACAAAAGTATTGGGATACACCAGTTTTTCAGCATTTACACCCATTATTTACAGCGAAGATTAGATTAGCTGCTATAGCTGAAAACGGAGAACCAATTCCATATTTAAATCAAAGAATTTTACTGGAGAAATCAGCATATGCAGATCATAACAAAATAGAACAGGTGTGCATAAATCAGAACTTGCACCCCTAGATAATGAATGTGTGATTCCAATGCATGAAAGGAATAAACTGCAAAAGTGAAGAAGTTGGACTCATGCAAGCCTAAACAGTGCAGATTTACTAGTATTAGTTTACAATGGAAGCTGTTACAGCTGCAAAGGGGGCACCGAATCTATATTAAAGCCTATATATTTGAATGCAACGCCATTAATGTCCCTGTTGTTGTAATGGTCAGGCGTCCCTATACTTTTGTCCACATGGTGTCTAATGTGACAGCGGTAATAGTGAGAACGCGATTGGTGACGTGGCAATTACTTAATAGCGAACGCCCCCCTTTGAAAGCCACGCCCCATAAAGGAGCCGAACATTACGTCACTACCTTTTCCCAGCAGCGTGGTGGTCTTCCATGGCAGAGGAGCCAGGTCAGCCTTTACCTTTTTCCTGCAGTATTTAATGGACATCTTGCACGTAAAGACGTGTTACATGTGGAAATGTACTCATCCCAGTCCGGAGGGTTCAGTGCTTTAGTTACACTACTCCCATAATTGTCAGCATCCTAAACTCAGAAGTGCTTTTTTCTCTAGAGCAGCTAGAGAAGTTCCAGCTGAAACAAAACATCAGTTTTATGGTCCTAATTATTACTTTTTTATATATTTTTATAATCAATTAATATTGATTAACATACATTGTATTAAAGGCTATTACACAACATTTGAAATGTACTAAAACGTCACTTTTTAAAAAGTAAATTGTACAAAAACCGTAATTATTAAAATACTTTAACACTGATGGTATTATTATTATTATTATTATTATTATTATTATTATTATTATTATTATTATTATTATTATTATTGACATCATTTATTTATTTATTTATTTTGTTGTATTATCATTATTATTGTTGTCATTATTATTATTATTATTATTATTATTATTATTATTATCATTATATTATTAATAAGTCATTATTGAGACAATAACATTAGTGTAACAAAGAAATGTGTAACACTGACATTGCTGTGTAAAGATTGTTTGTACATCAGATGTGAAAAAATTGCTAATGAAAGTGGCTTAATGCAATAAGAATAATAGTGCCGTGAAATAGCGGCAGATAGTAAGATTACCATACAATAACATACCAAGCTGCCCACCAGAATCAAACAACTGTAGTTTTAAAACCCGCACTATTCTCCACAGCCTTAAATATCTCCACTTCTGTTGCACTTTCAACTTGATATATATTATTTTACTATCTTTTATATATATAAATATATGTCTGCATATATTTATTATTTACATGTGTGTGTAAGTTATTATAGATATATCAGACAAATCCTGTTCATTTTAAAAGTGAAAACAGTATCGTTTCCCTCCAGAGCTGCTCCTGTGTGTTCCAGCTGTGCTGCTGGGGCTCAGTTCAGTTCATTTCATAGAGTGGAGCTCTTGGAGCCTGTGTGAGGAGAGGCGGCGTCCCTGGGCCACTGTTTTGTTCGTGACAGGCGAGCAGACAGAAAGCACACATTTGAAATCCTAAAACCCTTTCAGCATATTTTCGGCTCATATGGCTTCGTGAAAGAGCCACTCTCTCGGTGGAAAGAGCGAAAGGTGTCAGAAGATCCTTCTCTCATTCCGACGGAGGACATCCATAGAGAGGTATGATGTCATGCTAGCTTGGTTCGCTAGGGCTGGGCTTACGTTAGTTTTCCAAACAGGGCGTTTCTTTATGTTTTCTGAGTGATGTTTATGATCAGCATCCTCTTAAATTCAGTCATTTATTTATTATTAAAATGAGACTTCACGAAATATATAATTTTGCTTGTAAAATTGTCAGTTTAGCCGTTAGCCGACTAGGCTAGCCTTTCTGTCAAAGCTAGCTGATGTTAGCTAGCAGCCAGTCCTTTCAACAAGGTGTCATCATTTAGAGTAGATCTTTGTCTGTTACATGTTGCCTAACCGGGCGTTTTTGTTCCCCTGTTTACACAGATATACACTAGATATTTTCAAATAGATTTTATAGGATTTTATAGCAGAGAGACTATACATGTTAAAGGCACTGAGACAGTTTGTTTGTTGGACACATGTGGTCCTACAACACAGATAGTTAGTGTCTGCATACAGTGTTCATAGAGAATGGACACATTTCTTGGAGTCAATCAGCTAAAACATCTCCTGAACATGTCTTGTGTTGGTCAGAAAAGCTATAGGTGACGCAGTTCTGGAGCTGGGTCATCTCTTCTGTACTATCTCACCAATCTTTCATACAGTCTTCAGTCCAGAAATGCTCTTGTCTCAATCAGAGTCTGTTTCAGTGCAGACAGGAACGTTTTAATTTAAGCATTTGGTACAAGACCGTATGCCAAGGTTGATGCAACTCGTTTCATATTCGCATCTTACAGCATCAAAGCACACAAATAAGTAAGATGCAAATCTGAAAACATCTGCCTTAACCATTGCATAAACTCCTGTACTAAATTCTACACTGTGTCTCACTAGTGTTTCTCACAGTCTTCAGTTCAGAAAAGCTGTTTTCTCAGTAAGAGAAAGTCTGTTCAAGTGCAGCTGGGAAAGTTTTAACGTGAGTACTTTAGTACAGGAGCTTTTACCAAGTTTAATGCAGCTCATACATATTTGTATCCTATTTGTTTGAGTTGTGATTGTTTAAAATCAGCTGATTTTAAAATATGAGTGGTGTTCTTTTATAGGTGATTGGATGAGCAAGCACAGGGCCCTGACTATTGAGTTAACTGGTGATTGTTTTAAAGCAGTGCTTGAGAAATGGAAAATTTTGCTCTATAAACAAATAAGCCTGTAATTGTTTTTGCACTTTAGAGCTATATGACATTTTAAGTATTTTATTTCACACTGAAGTTTTGGTTTAGTTCTAGTTTAGCCTGGTTCTCAGTCATTACTTTGCATTAAACTGCATTAAAGTAGCATGTCTCTTTGAGGTATCTGACCAAATAAGCATAAAAGATCTCCACTTTCAGCAGTATTGATCATCAGGGGTTATGGCAAGGCTACCCAATCCCAGATTTCCTCACTTGTTCGGAAATCAAGGTTAATTCTGTAAGTAGGCTTATTTTCTCACAGCGGTTGAATAAGCTAATTTGAAAGCAGTTTAATAATGAGCGCCTAGTACAGTTTTCGACAGCACTAGTAATGAAATAGTGATATTTGCATTTAATACATACTACAGTATGTTTATATACATTTCAGTGTAAAGTGTTGCTCTTTCATCCTCAAAGTGCCCATATCATCACACAAGCTAAAAGTGAAGTGGCCGAGTGTGTGTGCCAGAGTCAAAAGCTGCTTGTTCATTGCCGCAGCCTTGTGTCATTCTTGACTAATCCTCGCTGAGCACAACAGTGACTCTGTTTAGTTCTGCTGTGTGGCAGGGCAACAGCACACAGCGGAGTCTGTGCACGGCCCCATCCATCTTGTGTGGCAGTGCAGGAAAAGCTTGCGCTGTGTGTCGGATGCTTGGTTGTAACCGAGCGAGCCATTACATCATTCCATATGGAGAGGATCTAGGGGTGTGACAATATTCAGATTGATATTTTATTGCATTGCCTGTATTATACAGTTTGCACTGTGAATCAACTGAAGTTTTATTGCATGTTTGCATATGAAGCATACTGACATAAAATCACAAAAGTCTCCCCTGTATTATTTACAAAAATACTACATGATCAGGTGGGCGATATGGAAAAATATTACAATGCTGACACAACCTGCTATCAAAACTGGTTACAGGAGTTTTTATTCAAAAATCAATTTTGCTCCATTTGTTATGAAACACATGGTAGTTTATAAACAGGGGTGCACATAATATGTTTGGGTTGGTTCTCAGGGGAGAACCTCTGGTGTTGCTTGGTCTGCACATTTTTTGATGCACTTAATTCTTATCCCAACTCACAGTAGGAACAAAGTGTTTAGTGCCTGTAAAAGTCTGTTTCTGTCTGCTAAGGGGGATTTTCACAGCA
>JBBKCR010049286.1:0-10875 GCA_037577295.1 Ladigesia roloffi
TACTTTCTTGGAAATTAAGGTAAAAATTAAGGTTATATTAAGGGGTAAAATTAAGGGGTTTGGTTTCGTAGTGATAAGTCTGTTAAATTAGCATTAGCACTAATGTTAGCTTCTCTCTCGGTTCAGCAGCAACAGCCCTAACGTTCCATGTGCTGTTACCAGCAGAATGTTTGAGCAGCATGTTTGACCTTCTTTAAGAGGAAATAGCCCAACGTGCATTGTTCTTTTCAACATATCAGTAACAATCTTGTAAAAATGTTTGTAACTAAACGCGCTTGTGTGTGTGGGTGGGTAGCAGGCGGGGCTGCGGGCGGCACCCCCACGAGCATGCAAGCAGGCCATGTTTTTTCATTAGTTATGAGCCCTAATCATAATTTTATTTTACTTCTTATACACCTGTGAGGAAACCCTTGCCCAAAATTGAATTTATTTTGTCATCATATTTTAGAGCCTCAAAATTTCACAAATCATGTTTCCAGGGGAGCTCATTTCATAAGTAGGGGAGCGATAGATCCTCCTGCACCCCCTAGGTCACACTCTGGTTACACCTCTTTAAAAATTGCAGTGGCCAATTCCATAAAGTAATGGATGGTCCTTCAAAAAAATATACAAGTGTGAAGAAACATTCTGCATTTCAAAGAATCACCACATAATATAAAACTCCTGAAACCTATATGCTCCTTCATACAACCATTTAGGAGCATTTATATCTAAGTATAGCCAGGTATGTGTCCTATCACAGAATACAGGGTCACTTGGTGAGACCTGAATGTAACTGGGAAGGGATCATTCAGTTTGTTTGAATAAAGAATCCGATAAATTTTAAGCCCAATAAACCACAGTTTACATAGCATATTCCAAAGACTTACACTGTATCCTAACCTGAACCTAATATTCAAATGAGCAGCTGTTTAGGTGTTTTTTTTTTAAGAATTGGTCAAAGAATTGTTGGATGGATTGATGGATAAATAGATAAGTGGATTACAGAAAGATAAAAGGACAGATTGTTTGACAAAAAGTCCATCCATTCACTCAGGATGTTCAGCCTACTCAGATCTCTTGTGAGTTTGATATTGCACCCTGTACGCTTCCCAGCATAGATTTGCTTCTTTGGTGAAAAACAGTCTAATTTGCTGAGGGTGAGCTGAATGGCTAAATAAAAAAAATGTTCCTTTGGTAGCAAATTTATGGCCTCTTTGCAATATCAAGGGGTGAACCAGACCTGTGATGAATGGGTGGACACAGTGTCCTTCAAACAACATGTTTCTGTGGGCGAGGCAAAGTTTTTTCTCTCTTCAGTGGTTGGAGAAGCATCTCTGGAGTCCTTTAAACTTGTGAACGTGTACAGAAAAGCAGAACCGAAACAGTGTGCTCAGCCCTTACAAGTCCTTCTGCCATTTTTTGAAGGCAACAGTGAATGTTGTGGAGTCAGTGTAATCAAGTATTTGACTGGTACTATTATGTCCTTGGTAAAATAGGGTATGGGGCAGAGTAAACAATAATTAAACAGAGAGTCTTTCCAAACATTGCACTGAGAGTCTTTTTTTTCCTTGTGCATGCTCTGTATTGGTGTTGAACCATCATAAGACCATTCCCTTCAGTGTTTCGTGATTCTCCTAATCACCAGTCACAATGGAAAGAGATATTGATTGAAAAATAAAAATAGTCTAAGCTATGCTGGAAACTATCATTTAAAACAGTACTTTGGTAAAGACGCTCTTGATTGGTTTGACAAATGGCACAAATGTTTTTAGAAACTTTGGCGAAGAGAAGAGTGGTCATACCTCCAAAATCTGGCCGGAGACGGATGTCATACCCCTTCAACAGTTTGTCCACTGTTGACTTGGCCACAGAAATTCCAGATCCAGTTGATGCACTATTGGAGAAAAGGTTAAGATCAATTTGTTATTTTAAAAAAAGGCTAACATAAAACATTTCTTAGGTACGTAGCCTGTGCGGAACAATCATAAACCTAGCGATTTAACCGCATTTTAAAAGAAATAATACGCCGTAGAATAACCGCTTTTATTTCTAACAGAAAATTTAGATGGTTCATTTTGTGCAAATGAGGATAATTGGAAGTTAAAATGGAAAGAAACTTTTTTTTAGATTTAAAGGTTTACTAACCAATACTCACACATCATTTACAGATGATTTTTTAGGGAATTGAAATAGTGTAATTAAGCACATTTTGGGTTTTGATATATGTAGAGAATTTGAATATATTTCACTGACAAGGTGCGAAGGTATTAGCATATAGAGGACATTTAAAGAAACTTTTGTTTATTACAGTTTTAGCTGACACCAAATGGTTTCTCTCTAAATTAAAGAAAATCAACAGGCTTATTAGACTGAAGGGAATTTAAGTGTGTGCTGAATAAAACAATCAGGCTGCCATTGGGAATTTATGAAAATCATGTTCAAAATGAACTGATATCTCCCCGTACTCTAAAGTAATACATGTAATGACGCTATAATGGTGACAATTAGACTTAGAACGGAGCTTAATAACATAAACAGAGGTGAATGTTAAGCTCTGTTGTGCTATTTACTGTGCTGTTCAATAAATCTGCGGCACCGTGCAACACGTGCCAATCTCAGTTCCTGGTGTGGTTTAAAGAGCATCACCATATTACAAGTGTTCACTGAAGCCATTTATGTTTTCAGTTGAGCTTGTAAAAACACAGGTCGGTCGATTGTCTTTTTACTCGGATCTCAAGCTTTCGCTGTGAAATGTCCAAATGGAAAAGGTAAGACTTTGAGAGCAGAACAGAGCTTGTGGTAGAGACCGACAGAGCTTGTGGTACAGCTGCTCCAGCAACGGCAGGATTGCTTTCGTCGACCAGCCCGTAGCCCACCTGCCGGCCTGCTGGCGCTTCATATTAAACAAAAGCGGCGCACCAAGCGAGCCGGATTACGACCGGCCACTTATCACGTCCACAGGTGGCCCAGATAGCAGCCCAGTGGACGCGAGCACTGACTGCGCACCGGCGGATTTCTGGGCGGGCGACAGGGGCTCTGGGTTCACGCAGACAGGGCCTGAATATGTCGAGGCAACAGGCCTGTGTTCTGATAGGCGTCGTTGAATTTCGAGCGGCCGCGAGGCGCTGAATTTACAATTAGACAAGGTAGTGGGTAAGGGGGCTGGGGAGGCGAGGTGTGTGTGGATGTGGTGTTGGGGGCCGAGGGTAGTGGATGAAGATCAAAGCGTTGATCAAACATCTAAAACGACAACCGGTTGAAAATGACACCAAGCCTTGAACATTGATTGCATTCAAGGCTCTTTATGGACGTCTGCAGCAAAAACACACATACATGCATGCATGCGTGCATACCAGAGTACTATTTATATATGCCGTATTCTGTGTGTTAGATACAGGCAAAGCACGTCCAACGGTGCACGCTCTCATATCTCATACACACATATACAGAGAGATGGGTGAGCGCGATCACACGCGCGCACACACCTCAAGTGTTTATGCCAATAACAGCTCTGTGCCATTGGCTATTAGTGAACGATCAGGAGTGAATGGCCATAAGTAGCCAGATATGTTTAATAATTATAATAATAATAATAATAATAATAAATAATATTGTATTTACCCACACATTCGTTTATTTTCTTACCATTGTACGAGGCAGAGGGACGACAGCACCGTCAGAGCAGAAAGCAATCCACATATTTTGTCTTCCTGAGGACCCCACATTTCCACAAAAATCCGTTTAATGCACTTTCAGTAATCCAGTCTCCAGTGGTCCAAAACGAGAATGAATTCTAATACAATGAAAAAATCCAACAAAGGTAACGGGAATGAAAAGGAAAAAAAAATGAAAATAAGAAAGAAATGGAAAAGCCCAAATCCAAAGCTCAAACCAAAACCAAACCAAAGACACACAGTGACACACACGTGTGGTGGACTAAAAAACAAGAGAAGGGAATAAAGAGAGAGGGGGGTCTTTACTGCTTGCAGCGGGTTCCAGTTGTTTTATTGTTATGCTTATGATTGTGAGTATTATTTATTCCTTTCCTCGGTTATGGAAATCCGTGCTGGTCCCAGACCCCCTCAGCCACAGCAGCATTACACATCTTCCTGAGTTTTTTTTTCAAGGGGGTGTTGTGGTGGTGTGTGTGTGGCGGGTGAAAAAATGCTGAAAATAAAGAAAAAACCAAAAAAATCTTCTGAAGACGAAGCACAAAGGCTAATCGAAAAGTAAACGATGAGGGGGCCTGTAGTGGTGGAGAGGAATGAGAGATGAAAAGAGAAAAATAAACAGGTAGAAAAGAAAACGTCTTCGTCTTTGCCTTCTTCTTCTTTCCTTGTCGTGTTTTCTGTTTCTACCCTTGCTGCTGTGGGTTTCCAGTCCGAAGGTGCGGATGAGCCATGCTGGTGATGATGATGATGAGGAGGAGGAGGAGGAGGAGGAGGAGGAGAAGGAGGGGAGATGGGGGGTTGCTCTTCACTCTGTTGTTTTAAGGGTTTTTTCTTTGTTTTATTTTAAACCTCTCTCAGCTGGAATCGCTGGGGTGGTGGGTGGGGGTGTCAGGGGGTGCATTGGGAGAAAAGGTAGAAGGCTGAAAGCTGCATCCCCCCTCGCAGGCGCCCTCGATGCTCGAAACTGGTTTCTCCGCTGATGGTGGTGGTGGCGAAGAGGAGAAAGAAGGAGGGATGCACATGAAAAAGAACAGCTTGAAAAATATCTGATGCAGACGTCAGAGAGTGTAGTCTCTTGAGGCCTCCAGTTTATAAAGTTACGGAGAAATAAAAAAAAAAACCCAAAACAAAATACCTAACAACGGCAGAGCGAAGAAAATTCGGTAGCCTAATGAGTAAAGAAATAAAAAAAATGCAAATAAAGAGAGTATCCCCCTAGTAAGAACGAGGGGGAAATGGACCCCGTGTCGGAAAAACAGGTAGAAAAGTCCACGGTTGTGTCCTGTTAGAAAATAATCCCCTGGATCTCTTTTTATATACGCGCGCCGTCAGACCTGCATGTCCCGCTCGCTCGCCTTGGAGGAGAGACGGAGCCCGAGTGATGACACACTTCAGTGGGGAGGAACCGACACGAGGAGAGAGAAAAAAGGGCGAGCGAGCAGCAGGAGACACAGAGAGAGAGAGAGCGAGAGAGAGAGAGAGAGAGAGAGAGAGAGAGATGGAAAAGGAGGGATGTCCAGCTCATATGAGCTTGCAAAAGATACAGGGAAAACACGAATACGCGACCGTCGGCCCGACCGAGGCTCCAAGACCTTGCAGGTGTAAAAGAAAAGAAACAAACGAAGAATAAGGAATCGAAACGAAAAGAGGAGAGAGAAGGCAGGTCGGTGCAGGCGCCGTGTCGCTGAGGGAACTGGTGTCTGGACCCAGTCCCGCAACACACATTAAAATGCTCCGAGTGCGTACAGGGCGCATTCGAGCACAGATTTTAGCACGTGCGCGCTCACATACACATCCTCAATGCGTTTCACATTTATTTGGTGGTTTTACTGAGGTACATTGCGGTTTCCCATCACATATACATACACACAGGCACACACACACACACGCACGCACCCACGCACACACACTCGCACACACATTCACACACAAATATTCACACAGACACACACACAAGCATATACGATTTTAGCATTCCTGCATGTTTGCTGTACATATTCGAGTGTCAATGGGAAAGAATTTGGAAAAGTGTGTTATTATTGTTGTTTTTTTTCTTCCCAGAAGATGAGGATTTCAGCAGAGATCTGTATGCTGTTGCTAGGCAACCATGCGAGCAGTGATGCAGCGCCGGTTTTTTTTGTTGGCGGGGGGGTGGGGGGGGTGGGTGAGAGCGATATGGCACATTTAAAGAAGCAAAAGCGGGACAGGAGGGCAAACGGTTATGTCTGCATGCCTTCGCCTGTCCTGAATGTGACCGCTTTAATGGGACAACTGGCCACTGATAACGTCCCTGCCGAAATTAAGGAGACACTGATATACGGGACAGATACAGATTGCCAACATAGTTCAGTAGCACATTACAAGATAAGTTTGATGAGGGATTATACAGCATATCAGTGTGTTCACATTTACTGACTGTACATCATATGTTTACTGCACAGTGTGATGTACAGCAATCGAGTGCTATAAATTTGGGCAAAGCATGTGCTGAGCGACGGAGCTGCAACCCCCTCAAGACCGTTTGTTTAGCCCTTAGTTCATTAGGAGCAAGACCTGTAGACCATTCCTGAAGCCTTTAGCAAAATGGACAGCACAGTTCTTATGCAGCACAATTTCGATATATTTCTCTATACCATGGACAGGACAACCTTAAATTTTTGACTCTACAACACCAAGGACAGCCACATTACCAATCTTCAGCACCTTACATTGCAACAGTCCCTGTTTTTAATCCACTTCCTGTTCTCAGCACCATGGACAGCACCACTAGCTCCAGGCTCAGCACCACTACCACTGAGACAGTCATTTGGTTGCAAAATATCCATAAATCTGAGTTGTGACCATAAGAACCGAAACCAAATGCACCTGGCATGTGCCAAACTACATCTTTACTCAGAGCTCGGGAAAAAAGTGCTTTCAGGGGCACAGAAACAGACACACTGACACACATTACGTGTCTTCCTCTTCTTTTCAGCGTAACAGTCAAAGATTATTGATGCATTAACGCAGATTGATGCATACACTCGGAGTATTTTATTGCCGCTTTGATTGTCTGAAAATGACTCAATCAGATTTTAAATCTAAAAGTTTTTCTAAAAAAATCAAATTTTTTAAAAACTATTCATCAAATGTTATGAATTATTTGATTCCTAATATTTAGTAAATTATGTATTTATGATGGTGAGAACTGTGTGTGTATATACATGCCGTATTTTTGTGATTTAATTACATGAGGGAAACAAACGCTGAGATTTCATCAAATTTTGTTTAATTAATGTTTCATCAACCAGTTCGTCCTCATACTGACAGTGAGGCACATCATTATGCTCACGGCATTATGAGAAGGTGGTGGTAGGACAAATAAAAATTGCTAGATATTGAATTCACTCAAATACACTCTGAGTATCACTCAAAGTGCCCTGTCACCCAAAATATTGCACTAAGAGCAGCTCTGTGGTCAGAACCCGACCACAGAGATACTGACCATGGAAAATAGGCTGAAGGGTCTTTACTTTTTAAAATAAGTTTACCAGAAAGGGTTCTTTGGGCAATGCCTTTAGAAAACAACCTTGGTTCTCCAATAAATCTTGCAATATATCTTAAGGAATAAGGTTTTACAATGTGTAAATAATAAATCCCACTAAAATAAAGGTTAGTCTCTGCTTCCTTCATATGGAAATTGTAAAGTAAAACCTGCTTGTAAAGTCCTTGTTTATTAAACTGGTCATTTTTCATTTCACTTTCAAAATCCATGAGATGAAGTGCATTTATACACGACATTTGTTGTTTCTTCGTTTTTCTGGTGGCATATCCTACTCATACAGGAGGGGGGAAATGCAGAGTATCTCCTTCCATTTAAATGTCCTGAAAGCTAAAGGCATTTGCGAGGTAAAACTGCACACCAATTTTCCCATGCTGACTTGTAAGAAAACGCCAAGCATGCGCTTTGAAAGTGCTACGCTACATTTTCTTGTTGGTTGCCAGCAAATTCTCTTATTAGAAATGTCACTCATTCTTGCTGTAGAAAGCTAATTAAGTTTTTTTTCTCTCCCCTCAGCTCCCTCCCTTTGGGTTTTCCTGCTTGATGTATTGCTTTATCTGTAGGAATGTGGGCCTGAACTGGCTTAGATAGACATTTATTTCCATTATGAGACCATGCTACATTGATGAAGTACTGTATTTGTGCTGTGGCAATGCTTCTCTGCTTTTGGCAATAATGCACTTCTTCTTACACAACGTACAGTCCAATAGCGTGTTTTTCAGATTAAAGATTTTCACTCTTGTTGCTGTCTTTGTGTACAGCTCCCTTGGAGCACCATGGCATTGACCCTATTGAAGTATACCTTTGAGACCTTTGAGCATAGTAGGAAAAAGGCTCATTATTTCAAAACAAAACAGACAGGTTGGATAGAACTTTTTGGTCCCAAGGTAATAGGCAAATAGGCAAAATGCTGAATGAAATTCACCAATTAAAATAATTGTTTCCAGTAATTTACACATATCATACATTATATTTAAATTAGTAAATATTATACAGTATCAAAATTAAAATGCACATCATTGTGCATTTACAGCATGCTGATACCCAGTGTGTCACTTTAAAATCTAGCTTATACGTTCTAAAATTCACCATACATTAATAAAATTATGCTACAAGATCATTTCAGTATCTTCCTTTAATTTCACTCTAACTCAACTCTAAGCAACAGACTGTGAATTTTCTTAAATTATTGCAACTATTATTTTCAGAAATACTTTTATATAATCAAATGTCAGCAAAAGCATTGTGTAATAATACTTAATACAATTATAATTACTACCATTCCGAAGGGATAAATTATTTAATGTTTAATGTACACTTTTATTTTACAAATCCTTCACTATTGTTCATTTGTACACCACAGTGTAAGCATTTAATTCTGTAGTAGTACATTTTGCATGCATGGCATTTTTGTGGGGTCCACTTTAGATGCTCTATTTGTCTTAAAACTCAATTGACTATCTAGTAAATGTACTTTTTAAGTACATATGTAAGAATTCTTGTAAATCAAACCCTAAATATACTTCAAATATTTGCCTCAATTTAAAAAATAAATCTAATCTTAATCCTAATCCTAAACCCAACACCAAATGCTTTTGCTACCACAATGAACCACAAAGATGACAGTCAGAGAACATGTGCAGTTCAACACAGTAACTGCTATCATTCAAAGGTCTAACCATTAAATAAGGCATATACAAATTTCACCAAGTTACTTAAAGAACAGAACTGATTGTCCATCTTGAATGTTTTATTTTTACTCATTGTGGATGACCAGTTCTGTCTTTTAATTGGTTCGCACAAACATAAGTCAAGGGTCATGCAAAGAGTATGTATACATAGCAGTTAAAGTAAACGTTAGCAAAAAAAGCTATACAATTGCTCTGCTTGTATAAGTAATGCACAATAAAAAGAGAATAAAAGAATAAAATAATAATATTATATATTATATATCTCTGACAATGCCAGTATAGAAATTTTAATTTTAATCGCACATTAGCAATTCAAGTATGTATAACATTATTATCCAGCAACTGGATGCATTTTAAACGTTCAAGGTTTTGTTTGACATATGTAAGTGACAATATATTTGATCTTTTTGTATACAATGTGTTACAATGACTCAGTAAAGACTGTTTAATTTCTAAGATTACTGATGATAGTTACAGTCAGTGAGGAATCTAGGACTTCTACAAGGCCAAGCGTGACATTTTTAATCCTTAAATAGTACATAAAAATGGATTTGGCTGATTAGTGTTTCGACTAATGTGTGAGGTCTATTCAAAACATGCTGAGTTGACAAATTTCCACATGTTTGTGGGCTGTTTCTAGACCTTCACCCAACCAAAACTTAACAATAAAATGTGCCTTAACAATTGCACAGTGCGTTCAGCATGATGATACTATTCAGTGTGAAAGAGAGTTGTGTATGTAATGGCAATGGTAAGACACTTACCAGAAGAACCCAGCATAAAAACCGCATGAACATCATGGTCCCAGTCCAGGCGTGTCTTTATTACACATTGATCATTGCTTGGCTTCCTTGCACTGCCACACACATTCCCTAATAATTCATGAAAATCAATTAAATATGTTTCAAAACATATGCAAACACTTATTTGACAATATTTGTAGTCTTGTCAGTGATGAACAATTAGAATAAAAAAGTGTAGAGAAGCATATTGAAGCTAAATGTGCATTAAGCCCGTGACACTATTTATCTCAAATAAGTGAAAGTGACCTGGTAACTCCCATTATGCAACATGTGTGTATTTGTATCTGTGTATTTCGCTGGGTACATGTGTGTGTATGCAGGAACTGAGCACACCTATACCTCTAGGGCTTCTTCTGTCAGTAACTCAGGCGCCAATCAGAGGAATGAATCTCTGGTCAGCTGACCACAGAGAATGAGTCAGAGTGTGACTGAATGGGCATCAGGAGGAAAGTGTGCTTCTTGATTGGGATCCTCTAGGACCAAGCTGAAGGGGTTCCTCTTGCACTCTGTCTGGACTCACTGTCCATGTCTGCAATAACATTTACCTGAATGACAGAATCCAGTCTAAAATAACAGTGATTTCACTGATCATCTCAATAACTATCCATTTTTGGATGCAGTCTGCAGCCACTTCGTTGGAAATATCTATCTTTTAGGTTCGCCTTGCTCTTATATAATTTTAAAGGCGACATTCTTGGTTCTTGGTCTTGATTTTTGTTCTTGATTCAAATGAACCAGCATTCAAGTCTTCAATTGTAAAGTGATACATTTTAAACACCTTTCACAATTTCAAATTGGGTCATTCCACACCAACTCACTTAGACAGCACTGTGCATGTCAAAGGTTTCTATAAAAAAAAAAATTCATATGAAAACTTGTTGAATTTCTATAACTTTGCAAAATCCTAGAGATCTAATTCAAATTGAAAACTTCTAGACTTAATAATTTGGAGTTTGGTCTTTGGAGTTAACTTTCACCAATTTTGTGATTCTTTGTAAGGCTTACCAATTGCAGACTTTACACTTGATTACGCTGATTGTGTGAAAACACTTACTGACTTTAAAATTCTATAAAATTCTATTAGAAATACAGACATTTATATTTACAGCTTTTAGCAGACACCTTTTATCCAAAGCGACTTCCATTCCCTAACTACAGGGGGCAGTCTCCCTGGAGCAACTTGGGGT
>JBBKCR010049296.1:0-10874 GCA_037577295.1 Ladigesia roloffi
AAGAAAACATTCTTTTATAAACAATTACAAACACACCACATAGATCTAAAACAGATGTTGGAATTTTCCCTTAAAAACTAAAATATATTAAAAGAAGTATCCCAATGATCCCAATGTCATATTTCTTCTCCATTTATATGCCCTATATATAATTCAATGGGTGGTTAATATAACAGAAATTTAAAATGTATTAAAACCAGCTAACTAATAATGATTAAGGCCATGCTTTAGCAAAGCAACAGTGCCTCTGGAAATCCTGATATTTACTATGGGATTGAACTACTCTTCTACTATGGGATTGGCAGAAAAAAAAAGATGAAAGAGAATTCTATGTCTAGATGTGAAATCAGAAATGTCTTTACCAGTGTGTACAGACAAAAGTGGGAACATCATAGAACAGTGTTAGCATCTAAGCACTCGCCCAGTCCTGTACAGGGCAATTATGAGTTCCACTGAACCTTTACACTGAGGACATTTTGGTTTTTATCCCATTATTTACTCTAATATATGTAGTAAGACATTAAAATTTTAAAACCATATTACCTTACTTTACATTACAGAGAGGGCCATATTTTTGCTCCTCAAGCAAAACAAATAAAACCCTCAAAAAATAGTAAAACCCACATATTCTTTAGCTGACACACACTGATAAATGGCCTTAAACCCATTATGAATTTCAAAAGCCTTTTTTGCCTGCCATTTCTGATATTTTGTCCACTCCATATGTGTTAAGTTACATGTATTGAGGGTAAAAAAATCTTTTGACATTGAAAATGGTGCACAGTATACAACATGCATGAGCCTGTATTCGCATTCTAGAGTATTTGGAGTTGGTCAAGTAACAGTTTTTAGATATGTTTGAAAAGCAATATTAGCAATTGTTGAAAATACAATAAAGGCCTCAAATGTAGGTTAAAATTGAGTTGATTTTAAACTAAAGGAGAGATTACATGCTTTTTAAAAGCAGATCTCCCTTGTGATTTTAAATCATTTTTGACAGTTTTAGTGCAAACATGACAGAACACAACAGCAACAATACAATTTAATAAGACAAGACAAGATTCAGTACAATTAATAATACCTACATTGGGAATAAATGCAGTATTTGTGCTGTATTCTAGCAGCAGATATGTGCAAAGTTGCACAACTGAGTTTAATTGTCCAAAAAAATGCAGAACAGCAATAATTTAATTGAGCAGTTTGTAGCAGCAACATGAATGTTGTGTTTTATACAGAATATATAGTATAAAAAATAGTATTTTAACAGGTAATTAAAGTCTGCATTGTTCAAGGGGGTAGGGTGAGGGAGGAGATAGGGATGTTGGTAGTGTTCCCCAGAGATGGTCCCACCGTGGAACATGGCATACCCTCCTCAGTCTCCACAGGAAGTAGAGACGCTGCTGAGCCTGTTGTTGAGGGTCCATGTGATGGAGCTGTTGTTGAGGGTCCATGTGATATGAACAACAAGGAACTTAGTGTTCTGGACAGCCTCCATCAAGGAGCTGCCAATACTCGGTGGGGGGTGATCAGGTTGCGCCCTCCTGAAGTCAACAAATGTCTTTTGTTTTCTCCATGTTCAGGGAGAAGTTGTTGGCTCTGTACCAGTCTGTCAAACTTTTCACCTCCTCTTTGTATGCTACTTTATCATTACCACTTATCAAACCCACCATAGTCGAGTAATCGGCAAACTTGATAATGTTTTGAGCTATGCATTGCTGTGCAGTTGTGGGTCAGCAGGGTGAACAGTAGAGGGCTGAGCACACAGCACTCGGGGGCCCCTGTGTTCAGTGTGGTGGTGCCAGGGATGGTGCTCCCGATCCCAACTGACTAAGATCTCCCAGTCAGGAAGTTGCAGAAGGGGGTGTTTAAGCACTGCAGTCTCAATGGAAGTATATGAACAGCATTCTAACATATCTATACATACATGTATTGTATGTCACGGGAACCCCATTATGGAGAAGGCTGAATAAGGGCTGGGAAGGAGACAATAAAGAGTCTGTGTCACAGCTCGAACCCCAATTTCTTTTATATGTATGGAAATTAGGCTGATTTCTGTCAGCTGCGTCCGTTTACCAAGGTCCTGCAGTGCCCCCCCCCGTAGCCATTGCCAGAACTGTGACAGGACCCCCCTTCCGAGGCACAAAATGGACCATCCGGACGAAGAGAAGACTGGGCGCTTCCGATGCTGGACGAGGAGGATACGGGTGTCTTCCGACGCAAGACGAGGAGAAGATGGGACATTATCCGACGCTGGACGAGGAGGATACAGGGTGTCTTCCGATGCCGGATGAGGAGGAGACTGGCACTGGCTCTGGGACAGAGGGACCCAGCCTTGGTTGTTGGAGCTGAGGGACCTGGCCCTAGTTGTTGGAGCTGAGGGACCTAGCCCTGGCTCTGGAGCTGGGCTGGTGGCCGAAGGCTTGGGCGTGGCTGACTAGGCAACAGGAGGCTGGCCAGGTGGCGGAAGGCTTGGATAAGTGGAACCTGGTGACTGAAAGCTTGGAGGCGGCTGACCAGGTGACAAAAGGCTTGGACGCAGCTGGCCAGGCAGCTGAAGGCTTGGATGAGGCTGATCTAGCAACTGAAGGCTTTTCTTTGTACAGAAATCAGGCTGATTTCCATCTGCTCCAACCGTTTGCCACGGACCTGCAGTACCCTCGTGGCCGTTGCCAGAACTGTGACAATGTAAACTCTATGGAAAGTAAAAAGTAGAATTAGGCAAGTTTTGTCTGAGAACCTAATTAATCATCTCCACAATAACGCAGGTCCTGCAAAAATTCTCCAAATTTTTTTTATGCATTTTATTTTTTATTTATTTTAATTATTATGAAAATAAATTACTAATTTTATAACAAACTGTAATCAAAATATAACTTCAACTATATATAAATCAGTGTAGGGGGTGGCGCGGCCATATCCAGATGCCTTCCATTCAGATTGTGTTCTTTTTAATTATTTTATTAATCTATTGTTTTGCATTTCTTATTTAGTGTGTTACAGAGAATACCATGTTTTTAATTTAAAGCTACCTATTGCTTAACATTTTTGCACAGTCAAAATAAGCAGTTCAGGATACATTTCACTGTAAGGAATAAAGAATCTCGAATCTTGAGATATTGGCTGTAGCCTTCCTGTTCTTGTGTTTTCATTTTGTTCATCTAAAAGCCATAAGATGCTGCCCAAACACCCAGCATCACCTGCCAATGCACCTAAGTGCAAGAGAAAGTGTAAGACACTCGAGGAAAAAGCAGGACTCCTGGGTATGCTCTGGGAAGTGTTGATCTCAGTCGCTGTGCAACATCTGCTTTAACCGGAGGGTCACTGCCAGATGAACAAAGAAAATGGCAGTGCATACCAAAGAAAACTTGTTTGCATTAATTCATTGTGTGAGACGGGATATGGGCTTACATTTACATTTTTATTAAGGGTAATGTATTAAGCTGAGTTTAAAATTAAATTAAAGTGTTTTGGATTCAGTATTTTTTTCTGAGAAATGGGCTAATAATTCTTGGCAACTGCAAATTCGTGGAAACTGCAGAAACACTTTCTTTGCTTTTGTCGAATATAATTATTCATGCAAAATATATAATTATTCGCATTATATATATAATTTACTAATTTTGTAACAAATATGAACATAAATTCAGCTACATTTCCATGTAAAATACAACTCTATAAATGTTTTTGTATCGTCGTGATAACACACTTTTGTGATGGTTAAATATGCTGTACACACAGCAGGGGCAGACTGGAACTTAAAAACAACCTGGACTTTCTTTACCAGCTGCACAGAGGTCTGTGTCTCATGTAAGAAAGACAGGCCATACATCGGATGTCATCCTTGCCAGTCCACTCCTGAGTCATCTTGAGTGTTTTTTGTTTGTCATTTTGTTCTTTTTAAAGCCCAGTAGTTTTATTGCTGTAAATTAAATTAAAAGAGGCTGTTGAACTCAGTCGCTATCTGCTTTAACCAGTGGGTCCCTACAATAGAGTACTCCTCCTGAAAAAGCCTGAATAAGATGCATGGCTGATGAATAGTATATCATTGAACTGTAAAAATAATTGGTGATTACCCCTACATTTTACTGTATTTTTATTACTAAAATTACACTCATTTGTTTCTGTATATTCCTGTTTAAACCAAAGACAATGACAGCAGATACCAAAGAAAATGCCTGTGCATGAATTACAGTACAGTCTGAATCGGCTTACCTTTATATTAATGTAATAAACTGAACTTTAAATGTTTTGTGAGTATATTTGGGGCATATTTAGGGTTTACACTATAATTTTATTTATTTTTTATTTTTTTATTTTTTTAACCGAGTGTACAGACCTGTACCTCTTCTGTTTTCTTGTGCAGTTTCGTGGCTATTCTGAACCTTTAGAAGCGTTGGCGCCATTCTGGCCACAATTAGGGACGGATGTCACTTCTGACACCATGTAGAATAATCGAGCGGAATGCGTCTTGAACAGTAGGCACTTTCTTGAGCAACCATCTTCGTCAACAGCTTACGTACGAGAAGCCTAACTGTATAGTTCCCCAGTATCTCTCCCACCCAGCCTGTTTACCACACATATCCCTGCGCCCTTAAATAACTAGTGCCTCACAACACAGGAGTGTTAGTTTAGGAACGCACCCACATTTCAGAACGTGTGTTATAACGGTCCACATATAAAAACAATTTCAGATTTAAATCCAGGCGAAAATGACAGTTAATGTGTTGGGCCGGGATGCACGGGCTCGGGTCGGGTTTTACTTTTTGGGCCCGATCTAAGTTCTAATATAAATGAAATGTATCTAGAGTGGCCACAATTTTGGGACACAAACACAAATTCTCTCACACACACAACATTTTTATAAGCAGTATTTCCCATATTCATGCAAAAAGGCCGATCCTTGTTCTGATTTTAGTTGTGTAGACTATATTTGTTCAGGGTTTTTTCAAACATTCAGGTGAGTGCAGGCCCACACACTGAAGGTGAAAACTTTTACCAGTTTTACAAATGTGGGTTTTATGGCAACAGACACACACATTTTCACACATTTTCTTCCATGTCTAGATTGGATGTACAGTATTATTGAGCCTACAAGGTAATCAGATAACCTTAATTCAATTGTGAAATAGGCTTGACTGAAATTTTAGTTATTGTCTATTCTACAAAGTACTCATATGATTTTGACTTGCATTAATAAAAAAGACTAAAATACAGCTTTCATTGACTAAAACTAGACAAAAATGTAATCAGATTTCATCGACTGAAACTAGATGAAAATAGTCGTGGATAATTCTGACTAAAATAAGACTCAAATGTCAGAATTTTAGTCTACTAAAACTAGTTTAAACAGGAGTATGGACGTGACCAAGACTAAAAAAACTAAAATGACAGCTTGATGCAAAGACTAGACTAAATCAAAAATTAAAACAAGGCGCCAAAAACAACACTACTCACATGTGAATTAAAATAGCAGGGAAACATATCTAAAATCATCAGACACTGATTCAGAAATAAACAAGAAACTTGAGAATGGACAGCTGGAATAGCTACATAACCTCAACTTGCTAAGGGGACAAAGCCTTGTCATTGCTTGATGTTGCAGGCTATGGAGAATTGGCCTCACAAGCAGCGCCCACCTGTTCTTTATCCATTGGTTTCATAATTGAAACACACTTTTTTCAAAATCAGAAAAGACTGTTTACAGATTATATGGGACATAAAAGTCATAGGAGATTACCAAAATTTTGAATAA
Organism: Ladigesia roloffi; assembly: GCA_037577295.1. Lineage (NCBI taxonomy): Eukaryota > Metazoa > Chordata > Actinopteri > Characiformes > Alestidae > Ladigesia > Ladigesia roloffi. Next base: position 5,753 of record JBBKCR010049296.1, read on the forward strand.
TACAAAGGACATTTCATAGTTTAAGCACTTTTATGACATCCAGATTTAAAGGGTGTAGTGATGAATTTACATTTCATTTGATAAACAATCAAGAGAATAATTATTTTTGCTGAAAATACCCACACTCCCAGCCATTGAATGGCTTAAATGCAAGAAAAGACCTTTAAACTGGCTTTCTGGCATGAAAATCATGTTGGACACCTTCTCCGACATAAAAGAGCTAAAATAGTTGTTTGAATTTAACATAGAATAAAGGTTAAAGACTGGGAAATTAGTGAAATATTCCGTAAAAACAAATATTTAATACATCTAGAGAAAAGTTAAATCCAATAAAGAAAAAATATATATCCGCTAGAATGACAAAAGCAAGCAGCAGTTCACATTACCTGAGCTTCAAACAAAGAAATGGCAATTGCTTCACCATTCCCGCATTTAAATAAACCTAATAAACTTTGCCCAACTTTAGAAAACTGCAGGTGTCGATGCAAATATTCTGTGCTCACAAGTTTACATACCCTGGCAGAATTAATGATTTGACACATTTTTGGAGAATATTAAGGAAAAAAACAAATGTATATTTCATTAATGGTTAGTGGTTGGCTGAGATCATTTATTGTCAAACAATTGTTTTTAAAATTCTAAAACCATAATCACAACACAAACATCCTGATCAAAATTGTATATACACTGTAGTGATTTGGCCTGATAACATACACACAACTTGACAAATATAAGTTTGAATGGCTATTAATTAGTGCGTGTGGATAAAAGTGTATGAATTTCTGGAATCCTGCATCTTTCATCCAGTGCTGCACTGATATTTTTGGGATTTTATGTCATCGGGAAAGCAAAAGAATTGTCGAAGTATCTGCAGGAAGGTATCTGCAAGGTAGTTTAACACTATAAAACAGGAAAGGGATATAAGAATATATCAAAGGATTTGAAAAAGCCAATCAACAAGATAGATACAAGATACTTTATTTGTTACATGAATAGGCATACAAATACAACACAGTGAAATGATTTGTCTGCATTTAAACAAGTGAACAGGGGGCTGCCACCAATGAGGTGCCCAGGGAGCAGTGTAAGGGGACAGTACCTAGCTCAAGGGTACCTCAGAAATGACACTAGCAGTTGGGATTGGAACCCTAATTCTCTGTTTGCATGGCCAACGCCCTAACCACTAGGCCATCCAGAAGAGTAAAATCAGAGGTTCTGTTGAAATCAAATCACGGTTAGTTAGAGCAAGTAAAATTGCCAAAACTACCAGGAAAAAACCCGCAAATAACTTCAGGTGAAATACAGGACTCCCTGAAAACATGGTGCGGCTGATTCAAGATGCACAATAAGGAAGCACTTGAAGAAAGTTGGGCTGCATGGTCGAGTTGCCAGAGGAAAGCCATTACTACACAAATGTCACAAAGTATCCCGCTTACAATACGCCAGACAGCACAGAGATAAGCGACAAACCTTCTCGCACAAAGTCATTGGGAGTGATGAGACTAAGGCCTTGTCCACACGTACATGGGTATTTTTTAAAACTCTGTTTTTGCGTTTACGTGTGGATGAGAAAAACGCAGATTAAAAAATACGGACTGCCTTGCGACATATGTGCGCCAATCAGACGTCACAGTATGCGCCGTATTTACATTAAATTGTCTAAAATGGCCAACGTTAACAAATTACGTTTTGGCATGCTTATACTCATGCACACAGTTACTGTCCATCCGATATGAAGGACATAGACGTCAGCAGCAGCTTCGGTTGCTTTTATATTCAACCCAGACACTAGCCGCGTTTACATGGACACTTTTTTTCAATCCGATTAAATTCAATCCAAGGCTTCTGATTGGTCAGCAATGCTGTACGGTTTAAGTTTATATCACCACCTGCTGCGGTGGTATGCTTTTGTCAGCATTTTTAGCGTTTGCGTGTGGATGGAGATATTTTTGAAAATGTGCTCATGTGGACGTGACTTTTTTTAAACACGAAAATGAAAATCTCCGTTTTCAAAAATACCCGTGTACGTGTGGACATGGCCTAAAAATGAACCTTTCATCCACAACCATAAAGACTACATTTGGAAAGCACTCAGAAAGCCAAAAATGAAATGTGCACCATTCCTACTGTGAAACTTGGTGGTGGATTGCTGATGTTTTAGTCAGAATTAGTCAGAATTAATTGTAAGATGAATGCAGTAAGTTATCAGAAATACTGGACATAAAAAAAATTTAAAATCATTGGCTACAGCAAAATAAATTGAAGGTTCTGGAGTGGCCATCTCAGTCTCCTGACCTTAATATCATTGAGCCACTCTGGGGAGACCTCAAACATAACATTCATTCAAGACAGCCCAAGAATTTACATGACCTTTTTACCAGGAAGAATGGGCAGCATTACCATCTAAAAAAAATAAATATCCTCATTCACAACTACCAGAAAAGACTTCAAGGTCTTTTAAAGTGGGCAATACATGGTAGTAAAATGAATTACATTTAGTAGGTTTTCTCATATTTTAAAGCATGAACAAGCAACTGAAGTGTCATCTACAGTTAACAAATATGCAATACAATTTATTTACACATATATTTAATACTTGATCCCCTTTTAATACAAGTTCACTTGTACATTACACCATAAGATGACTTTGCCTGCATATTGATGTCTTAATATTTCAAGTGTTTGCCTGTTGTTGGTTGTTGCTGCAAGTCAAAACTATTCTGTCATTAGATGCACTCATGATCTAACTTGGAGAATCTTCTTCTGAAGATGATGTACTCTATTTTCTACTGACACCATAAGCAGCACAGAGTGAGCCTCATTGTATTCTGTATAAAAATGAAATGTATTAAGTGTTACTTTTGTGGTAAAATAAATGTGTGGTTTCACAGCTACTTTTTTAGGGATAATTAATCAAACATATTCTTTTGTTGTGTACATTTTGACATTTGGCATCCAACTCAAACTCCTGTACAAAACACAAAACTACCCACCAAATTGTGGGTCATGGTACAATTGAGCTCATGTACAATTCACAGCTGATGGGAATCACATTTTATTAAAGTCCAAAACAAATGAGGGAAGTAATACAATGCTTTCCTCAATGTATGTCAGCAAGTAACAATCTGTTTTTAATTTGTATTGCTCACACTCATACTGTCTTTGTAACACATGATGATAATGCTGAAAGTATTTAAGTTCTGCACATGGACTGCAAAACAAATATTTGTTTGGGACAGGCGTCCACTAGATAAAAACTAGATAAAACATATTTAAATAAAAGTATAAGTTGGTATCAAGAAATGTTTATTACTATTTACTATTAGTGTGAAACAGCTGGACAATAATTGGCTTTGATGCAACAAAATACACATTTTATCTGGTTTGCGGGGAACATGATATATTAAATAGAACATAGAGCAGAGTAATGGAGCATGTGTACCTTACCAAAATAGCTGAATCAAAATAAAAGGGCATGTGTACATTTTTGTAACACAAATTAAATTTGTATAAATTTGGAATAAAATTCAAATGTTATACAAAATAAAAATGGAGCTACAAAAAGTTCCCTCAATGGCTGTACATGCTCCTGACAAAGTACAAGGTAGCTTTAGCTTGAGCAAAAACTGCAATGTACCCCACCTGTAAGGTCTGAAATGCTGCCTTCAGCTGCTAGTCTTTTTAGAAAAATTGTTTCACGATCTACATTGTGCATGGCCTGGTTTAACATGGCAGTCATCGGTTGCATGTCATAGTAATGTAGTGGTGTCTCCTCCTGGCTGAGGTTGTATCCAAAGCCTGCTATGCTGACCTCATCACACAAATACGTTGCCAAGTTGAGGGCAGACATCCCCAAAGTAGGAATGTTCTAGAAAGAAAGAAAAGATAAAAAAGACAAGTAGATAAATGATAAGAACATCCCTGCAAAAAGAACAAATCGACCATTTGAAATGAAAGTTTATATGGAATTATATGGATGTTTTTATTTTCCTTGGACAATACCTAAGTAGGCAAATTTTATAAGCATAACCTGCAAAATGACAATGCAATGTAGTATATTAGTGCTGTTAACGGATTAAAGGCTCTGATGTCACTATCCCACCCAAATAAAGAGTTGGATTGAGTGGTAAAACATGGACAGTAGTGTGATTTCTGACACAATAATCATAGCTCTATTGACTCTTAACTGTACCTACTCTGTTCTCCATCTGCCACCTGTTCAGCAGAGGTTAAGTCTGTCCACAAAGGGTTTCTATTTTTAGTTTTTTCACAGAGATTCTTTTTCTCAGACTCCAGGTCAACCACAAGAGGATAGGTTCCCATTTTTAGTCTTGGTTCCTCCTGAGGTTTCTTCCCCCAGCTTAGGGAGTTTTTCCTCTGTGACTCTTGGTTTGCTCAATAGGGGTTCTGACCAGGATTCTATAAAGCTACATTGTGACATTGATTGTCAAAGCCACTACATAAATAAAATTGAACTGAATTTAATTGGACTTGTTTGAATTTGACAAAGATGGTCTTTTCAGGATAGAAAGATGGCTTGGGTGATTTAAATTAAATGAGTACATACATTTTTCTCTTTTAATTTACTCTTTATAAAATACTTTTGTTTCTGCTTTTGTTCTAAGTATATATAATGTATATTCAGATAAGTTTGAAACTTGCTTTTGCTATCCACCTCCCTAATTTGTGATTTAAAAAATGTGTTTTTAACTGATATCCTGAAATTTCATGCCTTCTCTAAGCCGGGCTGTGCACAGCAGGGGAAACAAATCTATGTCTATATAAAAGAGTTTATGTTCATATAAAATCTGATAATGAAGTTTGCCAATTGGTTCAGACTGTTTCAATAGAAAATTGCCTCAGCATTCCCAAGTTTTCTCATTAGGCTAAGCATCTGCTGTGTATTATTACTGCCAGGAGAAGAAGTAGAGGATCTAGGGTTGGCTTGGATTTTTTAACAAAAGTGAATTGGTTCAAAAAATTGGGTGCAAACTTGAGTTACTTAGGAAATGTGACATTTAGACTTTATTTAAAGGGATAGTTCACCCAAAATGAAAATCTGATGTTTATTTGCTTACCCCCAGGGCATCCAAGTCGACGGTGACTTTGTTTCCTCAGCAGA
>JBBKCR010049317.1:0-10874 GCA_037577295.1 Ladigesia roloffi
CCAGTTCCAGTTCTATCCGTTAAGTGGAGTGGATTCCTTCACCAACGATTCAAGACTCAACAGTGCTGGTGTACTAATGAGTTATATTAAATGTTGGGGGGGGGTCCAAACCAACAATTTTTAAATGTGAGGGGGACACAATCGCAGAATTGTTCAGAAACACAATAACCAACATTATTATTAGATCAACTGTATTACTGTGATGATACGTACTAAATGGAAAGAAGACTCCTCTCTCTAATTCGTGTCTGGTAAAGGACGAGTTAACTTATAATCACAAATCAAAATCACCGGCCAGGTTTTACGTACAGATGTGTTGTATTAGTGCTGAGCTTGTGACTGTACATCCCTTTTCCCGTCTCATCCCTCATCCCCTCTCATCCCTCTTCCCCTCTCATCCCTCTTCCCCTCTGGACTCTCTGGACCCTCTGTACCCTCTGGACCCTGGCAGGCGCCTCGATGGGAACGAGTCTCTGCTCCTTTCATCTTCCCTAAACTTTCTTTGTTTCTTTGTTTCTTCGTTTCTTTCTCTCTTTTCTTTCTTTCTTTCCTTCTTTATGTCATCCATCTGTCTCACACTCCTTTTTTCCACCCCCTCCTCCCTCCATACCTGTCTATAGCGCTGCAGATGCTGCTGCTGTGTGTTTCTGCAGGGGATTGTGGGTAACGCTGGGAGTTTGACATGCTGCCATTGTCACAGGAGCTCAGCCTCAACAATACACACACTGACAGCTTATTCACTCCACACACACCCGCAGAGACACCCCTATCATCCACCGAGTGTGTGTGTGCGTGTGTGTGTGTGAGAGGGATTCCCGGAGTGTCTTTGCTCTCTCTGATCTGAGCCGTGGCCAGGTGCTGAGAGGGAAGCAGCAGAGAAGGATGTGTGTGTTTGTGTGTGTGTGTGTGTGTGTGTGTGTGTGTGTATGAGATTGCGGTGTGTGTGTGTGCATGTATGTTGGTGTTAGTATGTGTGTATGTGAGAATGTGTTCGTTGTTTAAGTGAGAGTGTAGTGTGAGTGTGTGGGTGGCTTTATGGGTTGTGTGTGTGTATTTAAGTGTGTGTTTGTGCGAGTGTGCGTGAGTATGTGTGAATGTGTGTGAGAGTGTGGTGTGAATGAGTGAGTGTGTGTGTGTGTGTGAGAGGGAGAGAGAGAGTGTAATGTTCTGGATGGTCTCCTTCAGGCCTCAGGACTTAAATAGTGTGTGTGTGTTTGTGTGTAAGTGTGTGTGAGGGCGTTGTGTGTATGAGTGAGTGTGTGAAAGGGTGCGAGTATGTGTATGTATGTGTTGTAAATATTTGTCCAAACTTGATCAATCGTGAGCCTCAGACAGAATTTTGCTGGGATTCAGTTGAATTCAGAATTTATTTCAGCTATTGTCAGGTTCTACTGAAATTAATCAGGCTACAGTCAGGTTCTACTGAAATTAATCAGGCTACAGTCAGGTTCTACTGAAATTAATTAGGCTACAGTCGGAGCTAACAAAAATGTTTATGGTCACAGCTGGCCAGATGTTGAGGCCATGATCAGGTTGGAAATATCACCAGTTTAAAAATAAATTGATCAGGTTCTACAGTCAGGTTCTAACCAGTTTACCAGGCCATAGTTAGGTTCCAACAGAATTTAATCAAGCTACAGATACCTTCTACTAAAATATGATCAGTTTACTATCAGGTTTGAACCGAATTCAGTAAGGCTGAAGTTATTTTCTAACAGAGTTTCATCAAAGTACAATATATTAGGGCTACTGTCAGGTTCTTTGATCTACTTTTTTTTAATCAAACTACAGTTTGGTTCTAACAAAGTTTTATAAGGCTACTATGGTGGCCCCTAGAGACAAAACACAAACAAAATAAAAGGCAGAAACAAAATGAAAATGCGCTGCAAGTCAAAAAAGACGAACAAAAGAAAAATACGCTGCAATTAGACGATCCCAAACCGGAAGTGCTCCACGACGCTAGGGGGGGCGAGGTGAGCTCATGTGGCCCAGTCGCAACACAAATGAGGAAGTTCCAACGACCGGATCGTACATGTGGATCATCTATTTGCACACGAGATGGTCTAATTGCAGTGCATTTTTATTTTGGTTCTGCTTTTTTATTTGTTTTTGTTTTGTCTCTAGGGGCCACCGTAGGGACTACAGTTGAGATGATACAGAATTTTGCAGTTGTCAGGTTGGAAAAGGACTGTTTGCTGTTTTAGACATTTCGATATTTATTCAGAGTCTGTGTTTGTTTATATCCATAAAAACAAAAAAAAAATGTGATTTTTGGCTCTGCAGTTCAAGCTCCTCACCACAAGGGGAGCTTTAATTTAACCCTCTGGCCGTTCTCGTTTTTACTACCTTTTCAGCGTCCTCGTGGTCAAAAATGGCCACCAACAGATTAAGTCTGTGATTTTTATTATGTTTATGCTTTTTTGCTATTTTTACTGCATAAAGTGAGATTGAGATTTTTTCTGCTATACCTGTTTGCTAAATGCCTAATGTTTGGAAGTGTGACACTATGAAACACTATGCACTTAAAACGTGCTTAACTCTCCCTTAATTTAACCCTGAAAATATGCCTATATAACACCTTCATTTGAATTAAGCGGCCATTCATTTGTAAACGGATCTCTTAAATTTACCTTAAATGTGGATTTAAGGTATGAGTGTGAAACCCCTTAACCCTAAGCATAAGGCATTTTCTTCAGGAAGTTCGTTTATTGAAGGGGCAAATTAAGTTGTTTTACCCCTTAGTCAGCTTTAATCTGTTCAATTTTCCCCTTAACTTTCCTTAATTTCCTGGAAGTTAAAAGTCAAAATTAAGGTTATTTTTAAGGGTAAAATTAAGGGGTTTGGTTTCGTAGTGACAGAATCTTCCTGTAACCCATACATAAATGAGCTGTATTTCTTCCTTTGTTGGAATTCATGCATAAAACATTGTATAATTCCTCTACTAATATGTCGCCCCTTTCAGTGTGTAGTAGGATTGTTTATCCCAGAAAGAATCTCCCTCACAGAAATCCCAGTTTTCCACCATTGGGCCACACAGAGCAAGCCGATACGGAGATGAACCAAAGACCTGATCCTAAAAGCTGGAACAGCCCAGAAAGCCAACCAACATCGACGCTTCGGTGTTGGAAAGGTTAATTTAAAAATGTATTTCCCCACAGAATACTGAATACATGCTCCAAAATATAGTGTAACATATTCAGTTAAGTTACTCAGTGTGAGTAATGTAATCTGAATACTTTGGATTATTTAATATACTGTCATGCCTTTTATAAAAAGCGTGAATGAAGCAATCACATCCTTTTTTCCAGAAGGTACAGATTGCTGGTCCACCCTGTCTGTTGTGCTGGCTCCGGGTCCATTGTGTAACTGAAGCCCCCAACATTAACAAGACATTAATATTAGAGGCTTTTATAGTGTGTTTTTGTTTGGGTTTCCAACAATGCATGGATTCAGAAATTAGAGAGGATATTCTAATATGGAACATTTATTTCAACAACGTAACAGTATTCAAATTATCACATACTAAAACAGTAACTGTAACGGAATACATTTACTTGTTTCCTATACCTAACGTCACTACAGGGATTCTGTTATTCCCCAACACTGCTGAACCGTCATAACGGCCGGACACTTTGCCCCAAGAACACCGGACCCTTTAGGATCATCACCTCCAACTCCCTTCACGTTACTGCGTTCACCCTGTATTCTGTCTCCATACTTACACTGGTTCCCTATCCAGGCTGGCGAGCGTCTCGAGGAGTCCCTCAGGTGATGGTTGAAGGGATGCCAGCACACAAAGTTATGAGAATCCTGAACTCCTGAATCCGTATTTAATCTGCTCTTTATTATGCAGTGGATACAGTTTAAATTGTCTGCTCAGTCAGATTTTTTTAACAAATCTTTAAGAATGCACAAACGTCACGCTTCAGAGTTCAAGGCCTCAGTCATTCACAGATATTTTCGAAGAACTGCAGTAATCATTTTTTCCAGAAACACCTGCAAATTTGTGGAAACAGCGATTATCCGCAGATTTTTTTTTTGCTTTTTTCATGGCTAAATATATTTTTTCATGCATTTTAGTGCTGTATTGATTAAAATATATAATTTACTAAATTTGTAGCATACATATTAACCATTTCAGGTGACGACCTCTTGAAGCTCATCCAGAGAATGCTAAGAGTGTGCAGAGCAGTAATCAGAGCAAAGGGTGAAGAAACTAGAATATAAAACATGTTTTCAGTTATTTCTCCTTTTTTTGTTAAGTACAGAATTCCACATGTGTTCATTCATAGTGTTGATGCCTTCAGTGAGAATCTACTAATGGAAATGGTCACGAAAATAAAGAAAAAATTTAATTGAAGGTGTGTCCAAACTTTTGGCCTGTACTGTAGGTGTCCTTAAGTTACATTAGGTAATGCTAGAAATGTTGTTTTAGTATTAGACATGTCTCCTTAAGATATGTTAGTAACGTTAGGTGCTGTCATACATGTTGTGCATCACTGGGGGACAGCGAGAAATGTACTTTCAATTCCTCTGTATGTCTAGTATATGTGGTGAAATTGACAATAAATCTGACTTGACATTTGACATGCATCCCTACTAAGCCTGCTTTTAAGTTGTTCAGATGTGTGTCTTGGACAAACAACTGATTTATTCCTGAACCCAAATAATTGAACAGATTCTAAATAAACTTTCAAAATCTGCATGAATAAATAAAACACTCGTTCTAAAGACACCGGACTCGCCCGTCTCTCTCTCTCACTCAGTCACTCTGTATCACATAAAACGCTCCACTCCACGCCTGCAGCCCGTCTAAGTGCAGCCTGCACTAAAGGCTTTCATTATAATTAAAAGCAATGATTTTCCCTCCCAAATTTAATTTGTTTAAGACTGATAGCTGCTGATGCCATAGTAACATTGCCTCCGCAGACAAAGCCACGAGTCCTTAAACCCGATTCACTACGTTCTTCACAACATTCTCGCATGTGAGATGATGAAGCGCAGACGCCTGCATGGACCGCATTACAGACTCCTCTCCACAAACTCCTTTTTAAAATCACTTTTTAAAAACAGCACAAACCAAGAAATAAAACTAAAGCAAAAGAACTTGTAATGAACTTGTAACCCTCTGGCTGTCCTCGTTTTTGCTCCCCTTTCAGTGTCCTCGTGGCCAAAAATGGCCACCAACAGAGGAGTGCAGTAGGCCATCATCCTTCCCTATTGGATACTAAGAATATTATATAAAATTGCTTGCTTGGCCAAAAATGGATCACAAAAATGACATAATCTTGTAAAAAACACTAAACACTGCATTTTTCAAGTGTTGAGGATAGAATAAAAGCATTTTATTCCAAATTGTATAATTTAAAAGTGTAAATAAAAAGGAATGAAAAGGTGTGGTTTTAATGGGGCCACGAGGGAGCTGAGTGTGACTATTTGATGTATGGATTTTATTATTGTTTTTTTACTGAGTTGAAGTTAAAAATTAAAAAGATCTAACATAACGCCAGACCCTTGGAAAGTTTCATTCCATTTGCATTAACACAGCTAAAATGGTAAACAAAAAAGTGAGTGAGGTGGCCAAAAATGGTCAGAGGACGCTCAGAGGGTTAAAATTTACTTGTGAATCAATAATGTGAAACAGGTAAAGACTTTGTTTACTAAATGTACTGATTTTATAACTTTTGCCCATTCCTAAAAAAGGAGCGGTTCAGCCTATGTTACACTGCATGCTGTATTTGTATGTGACCAATAAAGAATTTTGAATAAACCCACACAAACTCTCAGAACCCTGGATAGAGGTGTAAAATTAAGTAAATAAATAAAAATAAATGACTTTATAATGGATTTAACATACACTTGGATACATTTTCTTCATTTTCTTCATCTTCAGTGTTTCTGCAGGATTTTCAAATCTTATTTAATGCCTTTTAATGCCCTTTTTATGCCATATCTAACATTTTTTATCCCATGCACAACAAATAACTTACACGCCTGTGTATGAATGCTTGTATATTTTAATGCATTATTCATGCGGCCTTACAATGAGGCAACAATGAACATATATTCCTCTGCTGAACATAATTAGAAATGGATCAGGAGACAGATTAAAATGCCAGCATTAATTTGCAAATTTCAAAATAAAAAAAAAAAAATCACACAATTTCAGACAAGAAGCAATTTCCAAACTGGTTCCGTGTTTACCATACTTCGCGACAGTGATTTAAAGTTATGAATTATACAGGCTATATTCAAGATAAATTGGTAACATTTGTTTCTTCAACACTATCTAAAGTCTTAATGCCCGTATAAAACAATTTAATGCTTTTTAATGCCATTTAAGGCCTTAATTTTCGCAAAATCAATGTAATGACTTTTAATGCTTTTTAATGCCCTGTGGAAACCCCGATCTTGAAATTTGAATTGTGATTGCGTGGCTTATTTAAAACCAGTTTTTTTTAAGGACAATTGAAGGCACACACAGCCGCATTCGTGTGCTGATTATTTTCAATTAAACTACAACATACAGTAACACACGTCTTTTTTAATATAACTGACCTGTGCGTTTTTTGTTTTTACGCTTTTTGTTCCTTTTCCGGGCTCTTTAGCCGTGACATCACAGACTCTTTCTCCAACACACACTTTAAAAGACTTGACTGTCCTCTCTCTCCCCAATTATTACACTAACTTACGTGCACTGAAATGAAAATTTATGGACACATTTCAAAAACAATGTGCCAAATTCCAGCTATAAAAACAAATAAAACAACAGAGCATTTGGTAACTCCTGAAGCAATAACACTAATACAAGTATGGAAAAGTATCCGTATCAATGAGCAGTATCAATACCACCAGTATCAGTAATATCACAAAGGTTCTGTTTTAGTTCAAGACTGAAGTCACTCAGGAGGATCCTCCTTAAGCCCCAGCCTTGATTCAGCATCTCCTCAGAATTTAATTAACCCTCCTACCACCCCCACCCCCCTCTCTGCAGCCTGATTGTTTGATTCTTCGTTATTTTTTCTGAGGAGGGCGGCTTTAAGTGATTGGCCAGTTTAAAGTGCTGACAGATGCTTTGCTCATCCCTCTCAGTGCAAAACGTCAGAATAAATCTCATCCACCGTATGTCCAGCACGGAGATGGGCCAAAAAAATTATTGCCAGCATTGACCTGCATCACAGAAGAAGTGCCACTGAACCTTCTGCTCCTGCCAAAGCAGTTTCTGGTGATCTTTGCAAACTTTTTGTCTATTGCAAGGATCATGTGACAATTAATAATAATAATAATAATAATAATAATAATAACAACAATAATAATAATAATAACAATAATAATAATAATAATAATAATAATAATAATAATAATAGGTCGGCCGATAAATCGGTTTTGTCGATTAATCGGCACCGATAGCTGATTTCCGCAACTATCGGCTAACTGCAAAAATCCATGCAGATTGTTTTTTTCGGAGTAACATTTTGTTTCAGTTTGAGAGCATGTCTTTAATTTACCTCAATATTTATTAATATATTAATATTTATTTAATATAGCACATTTTCAAGATTCAGTACTGTTTTTTTGTTCAGTATTATTTTAAACGGAGTGTTGTGTTTTTATTTATTTATTTTTTAAAATCCAGTATCCATTTTAAAAACTATTGGTTAATTAATCGGTTGTCGGCAAGTATTGACCAACCTAGCTATCGGTATCGGTAAAATTCAACATCGGTCAACCTCTTAATGATAATAACAATAATAATAATAATAACAAAAATAATATAAATCATTAAAAAATTATAATAACAACAATAATAATTACTTATATTAGGAGTAATAACACTAACCAACAACATTCCTAAATCAATTCACACTTTCCTTAATCAAGGTCAAGTTTTACGAATAATATTAAGTTGACTGTGTTTTCTGACAAAAAAAAAGGCCAACAGGAGGATTCAAATGTGTTGGCCAGCATAAATTGTAGGGCTGGTACGAATGCCATTTTTGAGCTTCGAGTATTCGGTAGTGAAAAACATTGAATATTCGAAGCTTTGGTGGGAGGCACCTGATTCAGAAATCCATATTGTCGAAGTAGAATTATAAATAAACAAACCGCTAAACACAGCTTTTCTTTTTCTGCCTCAACAGCCACATAGCCCATTTTGAATTTGCCGCGAGACCCGAGCGACTGGCAAGCTCCTACTAGCCAGTGCTAACCGGCTAGCCAGATAGAAGTTCACGGTGTCACCACGTCTCTCTGGGACTCCAAGTGCATCATTTCAAATTTCTCCTATAAAATCCTCACTGCTGGTCACAAATCCCCATCGAACACTTTCATAAGTCTTCTAACTGTCCTGCTGTGGTGTTTTTATCCACATTCAGGCTAAAAAGGACAAACCATGGTCTTCTGTTTGAGACGCTAGCTATTCTCGCAGACTGGATGTGGTTAAAGATGCAAAATGACTTACTGGGAACTTTAAAACACAACCTGGACACTTTTCTGATTGTCTGTATTTGGGGTAAGTGAAAAACTTCAAAATAGATTTTTTTTAGTGAACTATTCCTTTCCGTCCGGTTTTTAAAAAATCTTGCAAATTACAGCTTCTGTCTGGACTCATTTCATAACGCAGTTCCCTCCCTGCTTTAGCACTTCCAATGCAAAAGCATTACTTGTGTTTTTGTTTGTGTTTGTACTACTACATGAGCCATAAACTCACATTACAGCCATTCGAATAGAGAAGTAAACAGAAGGGCCTCTTCTTGGCAGAGGCAAGGCCGTGGCAGCGCTGCCACAAAGCTACTTACTGTAAGCGATTCCCTTTCTTACTGAGGATCGTTCCAAGCACTTGGCAGGGGCCTCTACTGTTGAGGCTGGCAGATTCTCACCCCATTTACAGTATCAGTGTGCTGGCATCAGAGACAAAACCTCTTAAAACCTCCCACAATACGATATGGACAAACAGTCACGTTGCAAACTGACTTTGCTGTATTCGGAAACCTAACTGTGGATGATTTGTATGACCAAGTGGAGGTCCTCCACTCATTTCAGGAGGCTCAAGTCCAACATGATGAAACCACAGGGGACAGACAGTAGAAAATAACGAGGAGCTACAAATGAAATTGACTGGAAAGGATAAGCTGAAAAAAATTAAGGCTCTTTATGTAGAAGCCAATACTGGTAGTAAGACCAATTACTCATTTCTCATCAATAGGGCCGTAATGATATATGATAAAAAAAAAAACAAAATCACGACACTCACGATGCATCGCGGTGTGAGGAGGGTGAATCACTACACAGACACACCCCTTCCAACTCTTTCCTTTATACAGTTCCCGCCCAGAAACACACATCTTCTGCAGTAATTGGAGGATGGTCAGGTCAATTTCCTTTCTTTAACCAATAGCCGAGGGTCTAAGGGTTTCAAACAGCCCTCCCACAAGTTTACAAACATACAAAGTGAGGACAGACCCTTTGTTTGCTGAATTGATTCGCTGAGAGTACATGTAAGTTATGACACTGGGCTTAAAGTGTGTATAAGCTGGCTGGGTTGTGATAAAAGTGCGCTGGAGTCTTTGCGAAATTGTTTTTAATTGTGTTTTGAGCGAGTTTTGTGGCTCCAGCAGCTAGGCAGAGTTTCTTTTGGTTGAACGGAGAAGTGAACAGAGAGAGACCAGTCGACTCCTCCAGCTTGACTTCTCATGCGGTTCACTGAAGCCTCGTCCTCGGTATGAATGGAAAAGAAAGCCGTATATAATTTTGTGGTATAGATAAGGTGTCTCCTAACAAAATGGCGCCTCAGAAATGTTCCTTCTCCTTCACCACAAATGAATCGTGAGTCGAACCAAATCATGAGTCAAAAATTGTGAAACGAAACGAATCGTGGGTTTGGTGTCTAGTTACAGCTCTACTCATCAACAAATCTAAACTCAATATTAGGTGGCTGCTTGTGGACTAAGATCACAATTAGAGATCGACCAATTTTTAAACATTTTACCATAATCGGTTTTCCGTTTCGTAATATCGGGTTTACCGATAAACACCGCCATCTGGTCGGCGTTTTGAGAATTACACTCATGATCGCCATTGCAGCATGGTGTCTGAAGGGAAACTGCATTCAAAGGTAAAGTGTACTTACATGCTTTCCTATATTTAGTAAACTTTATTAAACATAACAGCTATTAATGCACACATTAGAAGTGTTACATAAATGACTGATATGTAGTTTATGCAGCTTGTAGATATGTAGTTTATGCACCCTTGAAGACTTTAGAAACAGTTCTTTATTATTATTTTTTTAGTACTTTTTGCACTTTCAGAACCCTAGTTTTGATTTGTATGCAAGGAGGAAGTGATTATTATAAATAAAACAGTTTGTTCAGTTCAGTGGTGTTGTAATAATTGTGTCAAAAAAAGAAGTATTAGTAAATAAATATCTGTTCTGAATATCGGTTATCGGGCATATAAACATGCAAATAATTGGTATCGGTATCCGTAATAAAAAATCAATTTCGTTCGATCACTAAACACAACAGTACTATTCCAAACCTTTCCTTACAGCAGTGAATGACTTGTTTAATATTCCAGACTTACTAATAAGTGTTATTTATTACTTGTTACTGTTATTTCAAAGTAATTTGTTATATTACAATATTACTGTATTTAAAATGTAAGACATAACACTACTGTTGCATTACTTTTAAGTTACTCTCGCCATTATAACTGTAAATATGCATTTGGCGTGTATATAAAGCTCATGACGCTCAATTAGCTCATAACACCTCCAGTGGAAGGCGACAGTACTATCCGCCGTTAGATCAGTTGCAGGTTCACTGGTCTCTACGGTGCCCTGATTTGGGATTGTGAAGAAGAGGACGCCTTAG
>JBBKCR010049337.1:0-10872 GCA_037577295.1 Ladigesia roloffi
GACGATTGTAGACGAAATTGAGGAGAGATTTTATCTTAGTTTTTATTTTATAAAAAAACATTTTAGTCTCGTCTTTTCTCGTTAACAAAAATGCGTGTTAATTTAGTCTTGGTCAGCATTTTTGGACACTGTTGCCGTCTCGTCATCGTCTCGTCTTAGTCATTGGAAAAAAGGTCGTTGACGAACATATTTCCTCTCGTCTGACAAAATTAACACTAATTCGGCTCCACCCCTAGTGCCCACATAGTTCAGTGTGTTGGACTGTTATAAGAGAAGTGTTGTAGCAAGAGAGTTTTGCAAATACACTTCCAGCCATAAATGTTAGAAACTATGGGTTAAAATTAAGAGCTGCTGGTGTCCTTGTCTGCACTTTAGCCACAAGGCGAGACAGGAAGCGTACAAATACACATAGCATTGTGAAAACTACATGAATCATCACACGCTTGGCTAAAACCATGCTGAGTTGTCCAAGAAAGCTCGACACTTTAAGACACAGTTCTCTATATGACTGGACAAAAGCATTTGGTCTATCTAAAATGAGGAATTAAAAAAATGGATATTGGCCTTGTGTCCACCAAGACATAACTTAAGCAGGACTGGGAGAGATTACTCAAATACTTAACACCGTTAAGTATGAGTGTGTGATGACTTAAGCATCTATTTCACTAACTGATGCCTATTAGTAGTTAGACACTTTAGCCACCAGTGTGAAGTAGACTGCTAAATACCCCAAATGTCTCATCAGTGTCTAGCATTCTTCATTGCAACAATGCAATAAAAAGACCATTAGATATTTGAACCTCCTCCTGAAGCTCTATTTAACTGCCATGTTTTGCAAGATGAACAAGTGTTGCCCCTCACCCTTAATTAAAGGAAGCCAATCAGAGAGCTTGGAACAGTCTCATTAGCAAGAGATTTTTCAAATTGTGGCTGGATTGAGACTTCTCAAGAAGGTAGATCTCAAGGGCCGAGGATAGTCTGAAATAGGTAAGAGTTCACAAAATCATCCAATTCTAATGACAGAATATGAACAAAATAAAATGACCAGATCTAAGAAGATTTTACTTGGCAGGTTTTTACTTTTTTGCCAAGCAAACATGTGAAACACTGGACAGCATTGACCAACATGCTACTAAAACTACGGCCCTTGGAACACATCTGGCCTGTTGGTCTTTAATCCAGCCCGCCATTAGTTAGTGTCTCATCCGTGTCTCGGGTGGGACTGGGCGGGGCCAAGCATGCAGAATGAAGTTTCTCAAATTAGGTCCGCATTTTCTCTGCAAATACCACATGAACCATTGCGATCAGGCATACCACCTTACAGCAACGGGAACATATGGCCCCCCTGCCCTGAACAGCCAAATATTTGAGTATAATTTTCTCTCGCAGCATGCTCTGGCTTGAACAACAAAGCTAACGCTACGTGTGTTCCCGACAGACTACTTAAATCGCTACAAAGAAGCGCCGACACATAACACGCAAGCCCCACCCATCCCTGAATACACGCACAACACACGCATCCCCCCCACCCCCGTTATATTTGCCCCCCTAAAAACACACTGGCCCCCTCTCGGCCCCCCTGGAAATTTTGGTCTAGAACCGCCACTGGGCGGGAACCTCTTTCAGCGCTGGCACTCTCGGCTCCCAAGAAATGCTTATTTCATTTTTTCATCATATTTTAGCCTAACTTGCCAAATGTGAATGCGTTGTGTGTTGATAAAACCTTTGTTTGTTTTACAGTTGATATTTACAGCAATTTATTGATTTAATATTTCAAATGTTGGTTGTTTTGTTTTCTTATTATGATGTTTGTGATTGACACAGTTCAGGCTCACACTGGGTGTTTCCCGCCATGTTGGTCTTAACAAATCTGAATCTAAATGTAAAAAATTACTTGTATTGGATTATTTTCCTCTTTGACCTCCACCACAATTAATACATTAACATATATATTTACTGAATATTCTTAAACTTCTGATAATCAGTAGCAGCTTATCAAAATCTGCTTTTTACAGGGAGAAATTTTACATTGAGAAGAATTAAGTTCAAGTTATCATTGGTTTGGCCCTCCTGTGGCCCCTGTAGAAATGAATTGCCCAGCCCTGGACACAAACATATTAAACTGTGTGCATGTTATAAATGATGTTACTATACCTGGGGTCTTAGTGATGGGATAACTGATGTAGGGGGCATCTGTAGGAAGGTCTGAAGGGGGTGTGAAGAACTCCTGAACCTCCTGTGGTGTTTCCTCCTGGGGCAGGGAGACGCTCTGGTCCTGCTGAACATTGCTGACTTCAGGTTTAGGCTCAGAGCTGTTTTTCGGCTGCCTGACAGACACATCTGATGATGCAGCTTCCTGTCAGGGTCATGACAAACTCATGTTTGACTTATTAGAAATGAGATGATATTTTGAGTGACCCGTGAGTTTTATAGGGCTGTCGGGTGTCTCTCACCTGCTTTGCTCTGGTGACATCGCTGAGCTGGCAGTGCTTCTCCAAGTGCGTCATCAGATGACTCTGGTTGGTCACCAGAGTGGAAAGGGCCTCGTATTTCCTCTCTAAAGCTCTATAATTGTTGGAGAGCTGTAGGAGCTGTAATCATTTCAGGGGTAAAGAACAGGACAATGGAACAGAATAGAAGTAATATTGCTTATAAAGTGAATTAAATCAAGTGTTAGGAAATCTATCTAAACTGCTTTGTCTTTTCCTGATTCCAGGACATTTCCAGGAACATCAGAACATCCCCCTTCTCTTCTCTCTGTCTGACTACTAGAAGTGAAACCTTTAGCATTTTCTGACGTTTCTTCTCTGCTGATCTTGCATTGGTTTGGCGAATTCATGTGAAGGTAGAAAAAAACGTATTTCCGGTTTAAAAATGCATTCTTACGGCATTACTGACATTTGTACCAAGTAAAATATTACAATTACAAAACTTACAATACTGCATTACAGCAATAAGCAATGCAGTACAGTAATCATTTACTTTCGTAATGCGTTACTCCCAACACTGTCAGATTTCTAATATATACAGAAGTGTCATTCTGATGACCAAATAATAAGATTTCCCTCCGTGTTGCGCCTCTCCTTCCCTCTTGCTGAAATGCTGCCTGACCTGTGAGGTGGTGTTGAGCAGCAGACCCTCCAGGCGTCGCTGCTCCAGCGCCTGGTCCTGCTTGTGGATGATCTCGTGGAGCAGCTGGGAGTACAGCTGTGTGATGCGGGAGTTCATGCTGCTGCTCTCTTTCCGCAGAACGCTAACCTCGCTCGCTAGCGCCCCCTCCTGCTCAAGCCGGCCCTGCAGCTTCTCCAGCTGCTCCTGCTGGCGGGTCAGCAGGGCCCGGAGGGCGGCAGTCTCCGAGCTGTTGGCCCGGTTCGTCTCGGTGCTGACGCACACGGCGCCCTTCAGTTTCTGCTGAGGAACGATGAAGGTGTAGGAGCAGCGGCCGGCTTTCGGATCTGAGGAACGCGATGGCCGTTTCTGGGCATGGTCGCTTTTGGAGCTGTCAGGATGGGACATCCCACCACGGCCCTCGACCCCCAACACCACCAAAACCAGCAGCAGCAGGACAGCACACAGCACCCGAGTCTCCATCAGTGAATCCAGTAAAGGCTCCTTTCATCTAGAATGGATTTCTCTGAAACAAAAGCATAATCTCTGTGAAGATGAACTGTGCTAACATCGTAGTTAGCTACAAGTATATGTTGGAACGCCCCTTTCAGGCTAAAGACCAAGATGATTTTACACTATACACTATATATTTCAAAATATGAAAAAGTTATTCATCCGGTGGAGATCGCTTATTATGTGAAATAAAGAAATATAGAATCAAATTACATAAAGCAATAATTCAATATGAAACACACGATGCTATACACATAAATGTTGGGGTATATATACAGTAAATAAATAAGTTACAGTGCTTATAGAACATATAGCTCATTCATCTGAAATTTAATTAAGAGTAACACGAGTAAATATAAAAATATGTGTCTCTTTTTCTAGTAGTCCAGACTAAAACACTTAGAACTTCAGTGCAGAGGGGTGGAGCTAAAACGTGGAAACATTAATGTTGTTTACATGCTAAAATTACCTTTTTTGAAGATAAATTCTTATTTAATATATTATGAAATGGGTTTTAAAAAGTTAGCATCTAAGCAGGTTTAGAATAGTCAAATGTAGCTTTATTTGTTACGTTTTTAGATTTAAATTTTTATTACGAGAAAAAGTGTAAGAAAAACATAGTACACAAAGTGCAATTAACATGACAGTGCAGTGCAGCATCAACAACAATACAGTCAATCAACATCAATGCAGGGCTTTGCAGTTGTTTCAGTCGTAAACACAGCACAATACAATATATAGGCAGGACAAGACTTTGCATTTAACACTAATTACACGTAAAATGTGACGGCAACGCAGCAATGGAAGAATGGTAAAACTACTACAAATACCAGCATACTGGTAAATTACACTGTGATGTAATGAATATTGGTAGATTTTGACACACACACATATACAGTGTAATGTCTAGTTGTTGCTGTTCTAAGTGTAAGCCTGTACAGTAAAGAGTGCAAATCCAGGGGATCATCTGACTACAGCCCAAAGCTTCCTTAGCAGGGATGCATGCCAGATGTTCTTATTTGCCTCTGGGAGGCCTAAGCCTTGTGCTGGCTTAATTAGCAAGTCAACATTAGCAAAACCACGGTCAACAAAACAGCCGCCCAAGCCAACAGCCCCCGTCCCATGGTTCAGGGTCAATACACATGCAGAACTAAAGCCTCCACTTAGACATTTAACCCCCCTCGCACTGTACACAATTCAGTTATTTACCCTAAAACAAACTATTATACAACTTATTCAGCATCTCCCTTGTTACTCATACACATTATGTAGCTATGAGAGTGAAGAACTGAAGTAGGAGTCCACCCACAGTCCCTCAGGGCTGGTTTATGCCTCGTCGAGTCTAGTCTCGGACTAAATGATGACTCAGCAAATTCGTGTTGGCTAAGGCAAAGCCCTAGTCTTAGTCTCTGCTGGGTCTCAGAGTTTAAACATTTCCTCTACATACCCTAAACATTAATAAATAACTCAGTACATTCTGACTGAAACTTCTACACACTGGAATAAAGATATTAGGCCAATATTTGCTGAGAATATCAAATATTGAAAACTTGCAACTCTACTATGTCCTAAAAAATGGCACATTCAACCAGAAGACCATGTAACCTCCAATAAATATATTAAATATTTAATCTCTTACCTCCATAGAAAGAAGACCCAGACTAACAGAAGGTCCCAATAGGTGTCCAGTGAGGAAGTCACTCCTCAGTTGAGTTGAGATTGGGTCAGACTTTGTGTTTGATGATTAAACTTCAGTGTTAATGAAGCGCAGCTTTGAAACCAGCGACTCTTCTACCTATCAAAATCCATGTGAAATGAAGGTGTGGGGGAAATACGAGCTGAATTGCAGTATCAGTTCGGATGGACCCTTTGCCTCTTCTGTCCAGAGGGATTCAGTAGTAATGAGCAGGATGGGAGACGCACTGACAGTGTGGTTTTAAAGTAGCCAGATCTTCCCATATCCTGCCCTCTCTAAACAAAGAGAGCAGAGTAATTACAAAGCAGCCTAATAACACCTCCTCCCTCCTCTCAGCTCCAAACTGGCCTGACCTCCACTCTGTCTCCACCTTCTCCATCAAGAGGAGTTCACCAGAAGTCTCGAAGTGATAAAGTTCACTCAGCAATGGCAGCTGGTCTTTCCATGGCCCTTTGACTTTACGAACAAAGACCACCGAGTAATGTGTGTTACACATATGCAAGGTGTTTACAGGTCCATTTCCTGAATTTGCTATTCACATAAAGGTTTTAAATCTCATAATACTTTCCAATATTTTGCTTTTAAGTATTTACAAATGATCTAAGCAATACAATATATAAATTCAGCATGAAGGGGCACAGTTGTCCCCAGACAACTAAACTGGAGTATAATAACTATTTGGCAGTTCTTCAGGATCTGGTGCTAAGAATTGCCATGGCAGTAAAGCTATCATGGCCTCTGGAGTTCAGTAATGCAGACCACCATTAATGCATGCATGTAGATAGACACACTATATGGACAAAAGTATTGGGACAGATGTGTTTTCAGGTTCAAAGAAATGATAAATAATTGAAATGTAATAAAGGCTAAAAAAGTGTGACTCGTTCTGTCTGGCAATAATACATAAGGAAATAAAAGGACATTTATAATATACACACATAAATAAATAAATACATACACACATACATACATACATACATACATACATACATACATACATACATACATACATACATACATAAATGAATACATTAGAAAATGTAATTTGGGTATTCTAGCAATCAAACGCTTCCTATAATTGCTGACACGTTGTTTGCATGTTTCCACTGGTATTTTCCCACAGACTGGGACAGTTGCAAAAGGTATGACTAATGTTTGACATTCCACTTTTGTTCAAATATAAATAAAAGTGGAGAAATATTTTCCCACAATAATGCCTCTTGGGTCACAATTTGCCAGGGGTATGAATAATTTCGTTCACTTAAGTATGTCGTATGTGGCTATACTATGGCTATACTGGACAAAAGTCTTGAGACACTTCGGTTTTTCAGCGTTTTGCACTGGGTGGGCGACGCTGCGTCTTTCCGTCCGCCGTCCGTTTTTGATACCTGATACGAGATCGGACTCTACCTGAGACCTCGTGGCGCAACGGTAGCGCGTCTGACTCCAGATCAGAAGGTTGCGTGTTCAAATCACGTCGGGGTCAAATGTCGGTTTTTAACAAACGGTGAAAATATGCTTAGTGCCGTTTACCGTACAGTCAACACTATACTGACAAAAGTATTGCGATACGCGTCTAACGTACTGAATTCCTGAAGACAGTGGGTCATTTCGGAGTCAAAGAATTTGAATGGCCGCACAGAGCCCTGACCTCAACACCAACCAACTCCTTTGGGGAGAACTGGAATGGAAATTGCGAGCAAGGCCTTCTCGTCCAACATCGGTCTCTGACCTCTTATTAATCTTGTGGAAACTTGTGGAAAGCTTTCTAAGAAGAGTGGAAGTTCAATAACCACAGCATGCAATGTCCATTGTCCAGTATACAACACTGTGAAAGTATAATGATTATTATAAATCTCTCTCACACACACCCCTATACAGTCCGAGCCAACACAGCCTAATCTCTGCAGCACAATAAAACGAGAGGAAATCTGCAGGTGTCCGTTTAGGCCAGGGCGTCAAATCTGATCGGTCTGATTCAAACTATAAGGGCCCTGAATAAAGACAGACCTGGTGGAATCAGGTGGGATCTTGATTAAGGAAAGAGAACTGGTGGAATCAGGTGGGATGTAGCTGGTAGCCTAGTCAGGGTGCTCGTCCTGTGATCAGGAATGTGTGGGTTCGATTCCTAAGACTGCTACACACCCACACACTGCTCACCAGGCGCTGTGTTCCTGGTTACCCACTGCTTCGCTTGGTGAATGAGTTTAAATGCAGATGAATAATTTTTTTAACACAAGTGTTTCCCGAGATTCTCCTGGCCAGCAGGTGGAGACATAGACCCAGACCCAGACATGCTTGAACCCACGTGACTCGCAGCGTCCCATGCTGTTCCAGCGTGGGCTACAGGGTGCTGAGCATGAGGGCTGCTGGAGAGGATGTTTACCAGAAAACCTCGGGACATCTCTAACATTCCGACACAGAGTTACAATCTTCACCCTACTTTCCTCTCTTTTTTAAGTAGTTACGACCTTATTAGCTGATTAAACATGGGAAAAAGCAAGGTAAGATGTGACAGACGCTGAATAATACTCTTCCCAGCTAGATGCTAATATGTTAGCTTGGGAAACTTGATGTTACTCAGTTCACGTGGTTAGAGTGTCCGAGTATAATTTGTGGACTTTATTTGAAATTTTTTATTGTAATATATAGTAATTGTGCTACATGCTGAAGGGTTTAATTGGTACCGTTCTTGATTTATATTCATAACCACACAGGTTGCTCCAATAGTCATAAGTCTCTTTAAATCAGAGACTATAAACTTTACAACTTCACCATATCGGCACCTTTCCTTAACGCTGAAGAGCTTTGGGTAGATTATGACTGCTTGAGATGAAAACTACTATATATTGGTTTGAACCATTTCTGGTTTGAACTACAGGGTATACTGTTAATCAATTTTAATGCTTCACTAGGTGATGTTTGCTTTGTTTAGTCCCAGACTCAGTTGTTGAGCATGTTTATACGATATAATTTTTCATTTTTTTGTCTCCTAGACTAAGAGCCAAAAGGCCGCCCGTCTGTCCAGTAACCGCGTGGCCGATGAAGAGTACGGCACTGTCCCGCACTCCTTCGTCTTTCACCGAGGCCTGATTGGTAAAAACTTGGGTCAGCTTGTTGCGGATATGCGATGTGTCATGAAGCCCTACACAGCAAGTTCTTTAAAGGTATCAGTTCCAACCGAGCGTCAGGCTTACACGTGTCTGTTTTGTCTTTTACTTGTGGCTGATCTGATTGCTTTCCTTTCTCCTGTAGGTTCGGAAGAAAAATGTCCTGAAAGACTTTGTGAATGCAGCAGGACCGCTAGGCGTCACTCACTTCCTTGTGTTCACCAAAACCCAAACCAATGTTAATTTGGTAAGTGTGTGTTGTGTGGGGTGGGTTATGCAGGACCATGAAGTGTTGAATCATTTCTAGGTGTTTAAGCCTTTATACACTCATTGGCCACTGTATAACCAGAATCGGAATTTGTTTGTATCACCACATCATAGACAAGAAAAAATGAATCAAACAAAACCTGCAGATAAATATGAAAACAAAATAGTCAGTACTGTAAGCACAAATGCTAGGGGTATAAATACTATAGATATTTCCCTTACAGTGAAGTGAAATACTATTGTGACATGGTGGCTAATTAGTAAATCCGATTTCAACAAACAGAACCAGTTAGAATAAGTCTAAAACTGGTGTCTGCGCTCCTACAAACTCACTTTTTACTGCCCTTTTGTTCGGTCTGCCCACCACCTGCCCCCTGCTTCTGCAAGTTTTCCTCTCCCACTTGCTGCTGGAAACCCTGAAAGTTCTCCTGGCTTCAAAGATCTTTTCTTTTTCTTTCTTGTCTGTCTAGGACCTAAAATTGTTTTTTGTTCTTAAGTTTGTGTGTGTGGTGTGCCATTAAAAAAAAAAAAACTGTAGTGATTATTATTAGTTTACTACTTACAATAATTTTAGTTCAGTGTGACAGGAACACCAACCAAAACTCGGCATGACATCTGACACCTCAAGCATCAACACAAACGAAAGGGACTTCCATATAAAGTTTTGTTTTGCCATATGATAATTTACTTTTTGTTGCATTTCTGGTATGGAACCATGCCATTGTGAGTTAAAGTAATGTTATTTGTTTGCCATCAAGAGCAAACTTCTGTGTGCATGAATGTGTTGAATTGAAAGCTTAAAGGGATAGTTCACCCCAAAATGAATTGATGATTATTTGCTTACCCCCAGGGCATCCAAGTCGAAGGTGACTTTGTTTCCTCAGCAGAACACAAACGCAGATTATTAGCTTTAGCCGTAGCAGTCTGGTAGACATTTAATGGAAGTGGATGGGCGTCAAACCTTTCAAAATAAAAAAACATGCACAGACACATCCAGATTACACACATTGATGTCTTAAGACACGAATCGATCGGTTTTTGTGAAAAACTGAACAGTGTTTATATCATTTTTTACCTCTGAATTTCCTCTTCCAGAGACTGGCCAGATTGCCCAAAGGCCCCACTCTGTTTTTCCAGGTCACTAAGGTATGGTTGCATACTTTTCTACATTTGGGGCTGTGATTTTAAAGGCAAAAACATAAAATAAATATTGTATGTTGACTGTAAAGTAAATTCTTTCTTCTGCATTAGAGCTGTTTAACGGAACTAAATTATGCACTTACTCTTTCTTCACAGTACTCCCTCATCAAAGATGTAATTTCATCTTTAAAGAGGCACAGGATGCACGAACAGCAGTTCAGTCATCATCCGTTACTGGTGCTGAATAACTTTGGCCTAGATGGCATGCACATCAAGCTGATGGCCACAATGTTCCAGAACATGTTCCCCTCCATTAATGTCCATAAGGTATCATTCCCTCATTCATTTATACATCAGCTAACGTGTCCAAACCTGGGTCAAAAAAAGTTACTGTGCACAATCATGCAAGGAGTTAAACACAGGTGGATTCAATAGATTTTCAGAAGCTTAAACAGTTTAGAACCCCAACTGTAACATATATTTGTATTTAAAGGGGTCCTAGAGTTATTTGCCATTTAACTGGCACCATTCTGTTATTCTACCACTGTCCAAATCAATCATGTCTGCCCATTTTTCGCTCTTCTCTTGACAAAAATGTAAGTCTGATTACCTCACAAGACAAACCCCTATTATTTAAGAATAATAAATAGAAGCTTATCCTGCTGTCTGCCTGTTAGATTTAATGCTGAAATTTTACAGTTGGTCTGAATAACTTTAGTTGACTTGTGAGACCGGTCCCAAGGCAGCGATTAACAACATTTTTCAGCTGTGCCTGGCAGGGGCGTCGGAAGTGTTTTTTTAATGTGAGGGGGACGCGTAGGGGCAGGGTGTGTTTGTGGGCGGAGTTTTTGCATGTTGGGGGCAGGGTTTGACTGGCGATGGAGTTGCTACGTGCGTGCAGATCTCATCATTTTAGGGGGTGGGGGTGTTTGGAAAGCCCTGTTGAATCTTTAATTTTTTCTAAAAGAATCCACTCCACTTAATGGATAGAAGAACACACACCACTGGAAATCCGCTCCGGGTTTTCCTCCAACTCCC
>JBBKCR010049348.1:2500-10872 GCA_037577295.1 Ladigesia roloffi
CCCCCAGTTTCTATTTTCTTTGCTGTTTTTAAGTGCCCGTCATCCAGCGGTCTGCATATATGGGACCACTATGATCGCTGTGGAGACTGGACTCCATATCGGATCTGTCTCAGATCTCAAGGACCCTGAAGTGCTGACCAATGCAGGGATCACTCATATCCTCACTGTGGACTCAGAGGAGCCAGATATCTCTGGTTTTCATGTGAAATTCGTCCATGCTTTGGATGATTCATCCACAGACCTCCTCAGCAGGCTAGATGGCTGTGTTCAGTTCATCACAGAAACCCTCAGTGCATCGGCAGGCAAACCGTCATCTGTTCTGGTCCACTGGTATGTTGCTTAATTTTAGTATCTGTTCGAGGATGTGGAAAAAAAATATTGGGATGCATGATAAACTAAATAACCAACACCATCCTCTGTGATTGAAATCCTGGATGAATCTGCAGTGTATGTTGTTTTTATGGTAATTATGAAGGGATTGTATCATGTGGAGTTTTTACAGTCTGACAGTAACAGATGTAGAGCTAATAAATTTATTTTCACTACACACAGTACACCCATTTTGTAGACGCTTTTTTCCAGAGCAACTTAATACTGTATGACTCAACAGTGTGTAGTTGTTACTGTCTGATAGTACTAATTGTGGAGTAATTTTAATCGGGGGTGATTTTTTTTTATCCAATATGAATATTTAGTTTTGAACAGACAATATACCTGCAAAATATTAGTGGAATAGAAAGAAAACATGTAATGGGCTGTGGGACTAACCATCCATCAGCAAACTGTTATCTTGCAGTGTACTCTGACTTGTTTTGTAAAAGCTTTTAAATGATTGGTACAGGTATTTAATGTTAGAGTACCAATAATATGTTTGATAAACTGAGAACAGCATGTTTTAACAATTTATTATTATAATGGGAATGTGTTGTTCTGTTTCAGTACATTCACTTTGATTGAAAGTGGAATTCCATCACTTTTTCAGAAGATGTCAAGTTGGTTGTGTTTGATGTGATATTGTTCATCACTTTACAGCGGTTGTGAACAGAATCAGGGATATACACAAATATAGCCATTTTAATTACTCTCTTGTCCAATCTAATCAATATGGAGTGTTGATAACGGGAAAATAATGGTCAATTTTATTTTTTTAGCCATGTGGGTCAAAGCAGAAGTGCTGCTGTTGTGACGGCCTACTTGATGAAAACACAGAAACTGAGTCTGCAGGATGCCTATGCCAAACTCCAGAAGCTTAAACCAGACGTGAAGTAAGTGCAGAAATGTTCCTGTATCACTGCTACAAACAGAACACAGCTGAGCTTTGGAGTCTCATCAGAATCTGCTCACGACTCCCCACATGCTCCTCCCCCAGCCGAGGGCAACTGCTGCTTAAAGCTCCATGTTGTTCCTCTTAATGATGTTTGTGGACTAAAGATTCTCAGCTACACTTCCTATAATAAACACTTTAATGGACTCTTGGCGATACCAACTCTCTTAGCAGTAGATGGTCTATCTGTCAATATTCTTGTTAATTAGGGACCTTCTGTTGTTATTTATCCCAATAAGACTCTTCTCTTTCTCTCCGTGTCGACCTGAGGAGGACGGCTTCCCCCTTTGAGTCTTGGTTTCTCGCTCCAGCATAGGGAGTTTATCCTTTCCTCTGTGGCCTTTGGCTCACTAGGATCTTGGACCTGGACTCTGCAAAGCTGCTTTTTGTGACATGATTATAAAAAGGGCTATAGAAATAGAATTGATTTGAATTTAGAAGCCGTTTTATTATTTTCAGAATGAACGAGGAGTTTCTGGACCAGTTGGCTCTGTACGAATCCATGAACTGTGAACTGGACACTAACAGTCCCTTGTATAAGCAGTTCAGACTGAGGAAGGTCACAGAGAAGTATCCAGGTACGTCTTCATGTTATGATACATACGATACTGTACAAAAGTCTTTAACCACTAATCTAAACAATTTAAATTTTTGTGTTTTTTTGATGTTACAAAAAATTGTAAATAAAATGTGAACTTGGCTGAAATACACTATCACACACTGAGGAAAAATGGATTAAAAACTATTTGCAAAGGCGCCTAAGACTTTTGCACAGTAGTGTATGTACTGATTCGGTATGTATGGTAATTCTGTGAGTATTGCAATTCTGTAAATGTCCCTAATCAATACAACAATGTTTTCATTTTTACTATTTTAAAGGCTTGAACCATGGTAATGAAGTTGCTGTGCAACTGAACTAACCATAGTTACAACAAATAGCAGGTTCCCCCCCAAAAAAATTAAAAACAACATTTAAACTAATAAAAAAAATCAAAGAAAGCCACATACATTTAAACTTCAAATTAAAAGTGAATGAAAACTACTATTACTGCTGTTATAGAATAAACTATACAGAGATGATGTTTGAATGTCATTTACTATTTTGAATAGTTACTTGCAAATACATGCTGGTCAGCATGTTCTGGGGTCAGATTGCTCCAAAAATAATTGTAACCTACTGTAGTTTTTATCCCTCAGAAACATTTCTCGACCTCAAATTGAATTATTTATAATTCAAACCTATATGAATGATAAAAAGATTAAAACTAGATCTCTGAGTCTCAGAAAAGAATCGTAATGCATCACTGAACTGATATCTCCAATGTCTTTACACTTTCAGTTCTGGGATCGTTTTGTACTGGTATCGATCTGTGAGTCAATCGGTACTGTACTGGACAGACAGTCAGAATAAACAATTTTTTATTGATTATCAGTCTGATTTTTTCTTGGAAGAAAACACTAATCTCGTACACATATTCATTTAGCCCACAAGCTAGTAAAGACGAGTAAAAAACAAACGTAATTTGTTTTAGTTGTACCTGTACCAGTCCGTGTAAATACTGTTTTAAATGAAACTGGTTCATTAGGCAAAACGCTTGTGGACCGCTGCTGCAGAGCATAAATAACCAGAAGAGTGAGAGATCTTGTGTCTTGTTTATTCAGAGCTGCGGAATGTCCCCAGAGACGTGTTTGCTGCCGACCCGGCGCAGACCCAGAACACTGAGGTGGTCTACAGGTGCAGAAAATGCAGGTGCGATAACATTAACATCCACACTGCCTCCACTAGACTGAAGGTTTGTAATTCGGATGTGTGTGTTAGGGCTTATTGAAGTCTTTACTCTGTTGTTTTACCCTCCAGACGGACTCTCTTCCGCCACTCCAGTATCCTCAGTCACTGTCAGGGCAGTGGGCTCTCTGCCTTCAGCCATAAAAAGGTCAGCGCCGGACGTCCGGCAGGCAAGCAGCTGCAGTGCACATCGTACTTCATAGAGCCGGTCCAGTGGATGGAGGAGGCGTTACTCGGCGTCATGGATGGACAGGTACTGCTCATAATCTCAATTCCAAACACTTACAAGGTGAGGGGGGTTGTGTGTGTCCCGAATACAAATATTGGTTTAATTATTTGTCCGAATACGGTATTCTTAAAAAACACGTTATTACTGTATATTTGTCTCCACCCCTAATATATATACAATATTCTATAAATAATTAGTTAAATGCTACATAGCCCATATAAATTCATAACGCTGTGTGTTACTGGTCTCTTGTAGCTCCTCTGTCCAAAATGCAGCTCCAAGCTGGGCTCCTTTAACTGGTATGGAGATCAGTGCTCCTGTGGACGCTGGGTCACCCCTGCCTTCCAGATGCACAAGAACAGACTGGACGAAATCAGACACATCAACATATCCGCACTCAAATGACACGACTATAAATGACACAAATAAAGATGCATATTGTTTACACCCTCTTTAGTTGTTTCTGATGCATGAAAGTCTTTCCAGGATTTAGAATTTCATGATTTGACCACTAGGTGGCGACATATCGCGGTTGTCCTCTCTTAGAAACACAGAAGCAATCATAAACATACGTTGCATCCTGGCAAGTGTTTGCAGTGCCTTATAGTCATTATGAAAAATTATACTTTATTTTACATAAAAGTAATTCTTAGAAAGGAATGATTTTAAGTAAAGGTTACGTGAAACTACGGTATCATTACATAATGTTACAGGAATTTAACCACGGAGTCTGCGGTATTTGTGCATTTTTATAAAACAGAAAAAATACACTATGATAAAATACACTAATTAATATTTATATTTATCTTAATAATAAAGTTAACAGCAGGATGTGTTTGCCAAGGCGAGTGATGTAAAAGATTATTCTAATAACTTATTATTCTAATATCTATGTTTTGTCATCATTTTCATTGCATATGAAAGTATTGCATATGAATGTAGATCTGCTTTAAATAGAAAATACAAATAGTGCAAAACTCTGTGGTACTGAGCTCATTTACAGGTCTCATCAGTCTTAAAGGCACAGCAAAGGAAACTGCCTTTTTCATTCCAAGGTGTAGTGAAATTATGGCCATATAAGTTTGGCTTATGGGTCACCATCTTTACCCTTCAGCTCCGGCTGAGACTAAAGAACTATATCTGCAATCAGTTATGAGAAAGTTATGCAGATTTGCTCTCCACGGTATAATCTGAGGGGTAGCCGAGGAAGACGAGAATACTGTCCAGGACGAGATGTGAGAGCGTGTTACGGCATGTGTGTAACAGCAGGCTAGACGTCTCCAATCCTGCAGAAATGACTGGTCCTGATGCAAAATATCAGGTTTGGTCTAAATACATTTTACAGGACTGTGTGTAAGTTACTTACCCCTCAAATTATAGTGCATTTATTTATTTATTTCCACCATGATGCAGTTTTTGACCAGCAGTGACTAGTCTAGATTTCTAAACACACACAACAGTCCAGATTTACAGCAAGGAGAGCAGAAAGGGCTGCAAAAATCAGCTATATCCACTTCCACGGCAGGTTTTATTTATACACTATATGGACAAAAATATTGGGACAACAACACTCTTTAATGCCATTTAAATCCATAGATTTTATAATGGAGTTGGTCCACCTTTGCAGCTCTAACAGCTTCTAATGTTCTTGGAGGGCTTTCCACAAGATTTTGGAGTTTCTGTGGGAGTATGTTGCCATTTCTTCCACAATGGAGCTTGTTTTGAGCTCTGGGACACTGTGATGTTGGAATAAAAACGGTTCTTCTCCACAAAGTTGGAAGCATGGCGTTGTTCAAAATGTCTTGGTCTGCTGGAGCATTAAGTTTGTCCTTCCCCGGAAATAAAGGGCCCAAACCGTGAAAAACAGTTGTGTCCTTATACTTTTGTCCATATAGTGTATGTTTTAATTCTGTAAGATATAAGCAGTTGTTAGTCACAATGCTAGTAATTTAGATGCATTTATTAAGTAAAGAAAGGGTTAAAGCCATGGACTCAGGCTGAAGTAGATGGTGGTCCAGAACACATAAGCAGGCCCACCCCAGGATGACCACTGAAGAGGAAATTTATGTCCCTGTTTTAAATCATGCTGAACAGAGTCAGAGCTCCGAATCTCACACCCCTCTCAGGCCAAAACTCAACAAATCTCCAAATGTGTTTTCTTGTCCACTCTCATTCCAGCTTGTCTTGAGTTTTACTCAAGGCTGTGTAACAGGGATTTAAGTACAGGCTTGTAAAAACATGATAAAATACATTTTAAAATACACTAGTTTAAGAACTACTAAATTTAATAATATTATTACTTTTAAGAAGTTAAGAAGCATCTTGGTGGTCAAAGTTTGTTTAATCAATAGCTCAATGGTTTTTAATAACTTGCATTAAAATTTGAATTTCACATAATGTGAAAAAACTCTAAATGGCCAAAAGTATGTGGACAAATATCCTAGTTATTGTGTCAGCCACACTCAGTGCTATACAAATCAAGCCCTTAGCCATGCAGTTTCCACCGACAAACACTGACAGCACAGCGGGTCGCAATAAAGAGCCTAGAAAATAAACAGAATCACTCATTCGGCCACAGGCGCCTACCGCTGTGTGTCCATTGGGCTATTTTTTGGAGAATGTTGCTCAGCTAATCAGATTACATGTATCTGCTTTTGGTCTAGAACACACAGATAATCAGATTTAGTCCAGTTCTTTTTATAAGTTTCTCCACTTTTGATGTGTTTTTGTTACTTGTTTAACCCAGATGAGCACATGCGGTGCTTTCGTCCGGTCCAGGCCTCATTGTACAGACGGTGGGAGCTCCAGGGAAACCGTCTGGAATCTTCAGATCCCATCAGGTTTATGAGGGTCACATCCCCTATGTATTGTAAGGAGTAGAGCTTGGTGTGTGTGTGTGTGTGTGTGTGTGTGTGTGTGTGAGAGAGAGAGTATAAGTGACTGTATGATTGAGTGAGTGAGTGAGTGACTGACTGACTGACTGATTATTGACAGACAGCAGGGAGGTTTTCCTGCTCTTGACTCCTGCTTTTACAGACTGTGGACTTTAAAACCCCAGTACCACTTAATCAGAAGGGGTTGCAATAATCAGCTGTACCCCCGTAGACTGCAGATTTATTAATACACTATATGGCCAAAAGTATTGGGACTCCTGACACCAGCATGTAATTTAATTATATCAAAATCCATGAACTTTAATATGGAGATGGTTCTCCTTTGCAACTACAACAGCGTCCATGCCTACTGAAAGAATTTCTACAAGATTTTGGGGTTTCTGTGGCAAATTGTGCCTTTTCATTCTGTAGAGGCACTGATGTTGGATGAGAAGGACTGGCTCACAATTTCCATTCCAGTTCATTCGAATCAGAAAGCTTTAGGAAACTGTGTATATTACGACTGCGCAGAGACACAGAGAAAAGGACAATATATAATATAGTATAAAGTCAAAATAAAACTCTACAGAAATACTCTGTTATAAATTGACTATACTATATACACAAAATGCTGTGCCTAACTTTGCACATCCCATAATTTTCAGGCTTTTTACTCTGTTGTTCTTAAAAGGCCCTGAGTTCCATGTCTAACACTTGTGTGGTTTTATGTCCCAAAACAGTCATAATACTAGTAATAGTAATGATTGAAATGTGGACACAGCCCTTCACCATGAAGCCAAATGCTGCAGGCCTTTTGCACAACAGGGTCTGTTTTCACAAATGACCTCAGGAGTAGGAGGGCTGATCCTTAGTCGGTTTCTTAAATATGTTGATTATTAAAAATATTCTGAGTATCTCAGTACACCTTGAGACTGCTTTGTGAAAACCAGCTTTGCGGCGTATAACGGCTGAATAACAGAAACTCCCAGTAAGTCAAACTGTGTCCTATACCATGTCCACAAGTTTGGTGCATCTTGATAACGAGCTGTTTGTGGTTTTAAAACTGAACTCAGTTTCTCCCATTTATTTCATTTCAGCTCCTGAGAAAGAGCTTCCTCTAATCTCAGTTTGATCTCTGATTTTAAAATCAAATTTCTTTACTCTCACAGCTCATCAGTTCCCCAGATTAACCAGAAGATCTAGAAGAAAATTTGGTTACTTGTAAATGAGTCTGAAATTTATCCCAGTGATAAAATTCAAGTCGCGACTCCCAAAGTCTGACCGTTTTGATCTATAAGGTTAAAGAAGAGAAAATGTGAAGCTGATTGGAACAAGTCTTAAGTTGATTTTTTATTTCGTTCCTTATTTCTTTTAAAGGGGGGTTAGGAGAAACAATCAGGCTTCAATAAACTACAGATATGCAGATTTCTGATCAGGCAAAGGAAAGACTGTAATGGTGCAAAATCTTCCTCTGGGAACTGCTCCAGTTCTAAAGAAGCAAAACCTTGACTCTAACCATGTCTTGGTTGATAGACTACATTAAGGATAAGTGAATAATTGTGCAAATTAGATTTCTTGCTGACCTGTTCCTTTTGAAAAACATTAAAATGAATAGGATTTCTATGGCTTCCTATGGGAGACACCTGTTATTTTCTTGCCGATGTGGATCTAGGCCCCTTTCGTCCTTTGTGACAGACTTGACATTTTCCCAGCAACTGTCAGGGTTACAGACAACCCTTTTCTTTACTTGTGCGTTACAGTTAAGTGTGGATGGTCCGACATTTCTCACTGCAGCTGCTGCCTGGGAACAGTCTGGCCCCTCCGCTCCAGCTATACGCCCATTCAGAACCCAAACGACATTTTAATCCCCACAATATGGGACAAGGATGAGGGGAGACTCATTAAGGTGCAGAGGTAGGAAATAGTGGAAGTAATGGAACTCACTACAGTTTGAAAGAAATGAAGGGAAACCTGTGTAAGGGATTTTACTGCGGTCTGTCCAGCACAGATTTATGGGAAGTTAACCTCAGTGTCACAGATGTGTGAGCCAGATATTACTCAAATATCTACATTCACTTTACATAATACCAGTGTTGTGCATGAACTAGTTCAAAAGAACGCGTTCATTGAACACGTTCATATTTCAGTGAACTTTGAACT
>JBBKCR010049381.1:0-10871 GCA_037577295.1 Ladigesia roloffi
ATCGATGCGTGATGAGACGAATGCATGGATGACAGTTTCAGCATCTTTGGTAGTGATGAAGGGACGCAGTTGGGCAAAAATTATCGTCCCTGAGTAACGCTGATGGGTCTGAAAGAATCTTATAGCTCTGAAGAAACAAAATGGTTCAGGAGGAACATTGTGGCTGTGGAGGAACGTTATGGTACTTGAGAAATATAGTGTCACTGGAGGAATATTCTGTCCCTGGAGAAATGTAAGCGTCTTTGAGTAATATTGTGGTCCTGGAGGAATGTTGTGGTTCTGGAGGAATGTTGTGGTTCTGGAGGAATGTTGTGGTTCTGGAGGAATTTTATGGTTCTGGAGGAATGTTGTGGTTCTGGAGGAATTTTATGGTTCTAGAGGAATGTTATGGTTCTAGAGGAATGTGGGAGTCCTACAAGAACAATAGGATACTGGAGGAACATTGTGGTCCTGGACAGGGGCATAGCACACTTCTGCTAAAATGTGTTTCCACCCCCCACACACACTTTTGTCAGATTAAATTGTATTAAACTGATTAAATTGTATTTATACCTTCCCCATCTTAGAACACCCCAGCTTTTGGAGTAGCTTGAGCCCTGGGTCCTGGAGGAATGTTATGATTCTGGAGGAAAGCTTAAGCTCTGGCAGAAGGTTGTGGTTCAGGAGGAATGTTGTTTGGTGTCTCTGTGTAATGTGTTTTTATGAGTGAAATGACAGTAAACACCTACGTGATGTGACTTCAAAAACAAAATCCTATGTCGGTTTTCACTCCAACACACCTGGTGTGACCAGCAGCTGCTCACATATGGCTTTAACAGGCCGGTGAGGAGATGTTACATAACAGGACTGTGGGGAACAGTAATCCTCCATGTCCAGCCCCTCTTTTCCCTCTCTCTCTCTTCTCTCTCCTCTATCCCTCTCTCTCTCTCTCTCTCTCACTTGCTCTCTCTCTCTCTTTCTCTCTCTCTCTCTCTGACACATGAGATTGAAAACAATCAATATTATGGCCAAGCGAGGAGCGTATGCAGCCTCAGATTAGCACTGGTGCGAGTACAGGAGCATCAATCCCAAGCCTCATAATCCCGACAGCCTTGAGAGAGGACACACACCCTGATCTCAGGACACAAATAGTATAGAAAACACTCATAACACCACAAAGCCAGCATGGTTCGTTGTAAAGTTGCTGGGTTTCATGTAGCTGCAGTTGGAGATAAGTTCAGGCAGCCAATGCTGCTAGCTGTAAAGTTCCATATTCTCACTCTCATAAAAACAACTTGTTTGTTGGATTGTTAGCTGTGGGTTTGATACTATCATCAAAATGTTGTTTTTGTGATTTTAAAATCCTCCACAAAGCGACCCTTCTAGTTATAAAGTGGAGGGGTTCCATGTTATTGTGGCTATATAAAGCTAGCACTGTTATCCAATTTTTACTTGTCAGAACCAGAAAGGGAAACAGAAAAGTTTATTGATCCTGATGTAAATTTATTAGGTAATGACAGCAAATACACACAGAAAAACAGAGACGAGAACAATATAAAAAAGTCTAAATGGGTCTAAATGGGTGGTTGTAGTCTAGTTGGTAAAACAATTGCCTGTTAATTCAACGACCACACGGTCTTGACAAAACTATCGCATGAATCCCTTCCCCTCTACAAATTATTCCTAACTCCAACACGTTAGATTTACTAGTGAGAGGTAAAGAGTGTAACAATACATTAAACATTTTTTGCAAAGAAAAATGTGACAATGTCAATAATGTTTCACACATACAATCGCATGACACGTCAAGGTCAAGAGGAATCCATCCGTCACGGTGTATATACAGGAAATGGGAGCTTCTTCTTTGCTCAGTCATTGAGTTCCTTGTCCGCAACCTGTCTCTACCAAACCGTGAGTACCCAAACTGTTGTGTGTGAGTGTGAATGTCAATTCCTGGTGGGAATCTTACTCTGTTTATTTCAGAATATTTGCAGATCGACTGCGTGAGTAAGCCGCTCTTTTGCACCTCTCTGCGCTGGAGCTCTCCCCTTACGCAACAAGGGCGAACAGTCTTAAGTTAAGCCATCTTTCTAATCATCATCGGTAACCGAAATGACTGAGCCTAAGATTGTGAGCTCTGCAGAGTGGGATAAGTTGATGGCTATGGTATAGATGCAGCAAGCTGAGATCCAGCAGTTGAGAGCTGACTTCACTCACCTGGGCCAGCTGGTGTCTCAGCTGCAGCTGGCGCCCCCTGTAACACCTGCTGCACCACCACAGCCTCAACTGAATCCTCTGTCTCCCTCCCCCATCTCATCTCATCATAACCAACCAAAGATTGCAATCCCTGACAAATGGAATGGTGTAGACGGTTGGTGCAATGTTTCCTAAACAACCTGTCTCTACTTTTTGAGTTTCAGCCGGATCGCTACACTAACGAAAGATCTCGGATCCCACTGCTTGTCTCACTACTCACCAGGCAGGCAGCTGAGTGGGCTTTGGCGGTTTTGAAGAGAAACACAGCAGAGCGTCAGAACTATGTGCAGTTTACAAAGCTCCTCAAAGCCGCCTTCCAACATCCCAACAGTGAGGTGGAGGTGGCTTCCAAGCTCTTCCTTCAGCGGCAGGGAGACCATCCAGTGAGTAAGTTTACAGCTGAATTTCAAACCCTCGCCGTCCAGACCACCTGGGGGACACTGCTCTCTGGATTGCTTTCTACGAGGGACTGTCCACACGAATGAAAGAACTTCTCGCCGGGCAAGAGCTTTCTGAAAGAATGGAGGAACTGATACAGCTCTGTATGCGTATCGACACACTCATCAGCTCTCGTCTGCGGACAGACCCTCGAACCCTGCCTTCTACACCACATTTCAGAGTCGTCACCAACACCACCAACTCTCTACCTCCTGCAGAGGCCCATGCCAGAACGGATGATCCCATGCACTTAGTGCCTTGCTGAGTCAGGCTGAGCTGACTCGTCACTTCTGTGAGGGGCTCTGTGGACATTGCGCATCCCCAAACCACCGTTGAGCGATTTGTCCTCTCCGTCCGGGAAACGCGCAAACCCGGTGAAGATGCGGAGGTCTTCAGCCGGGATGTCCACCACCATCACCAACGTCCTTCAAGTTTCCAGTTTCCTGACAAACGCGTCAATGTCGACGCTTTTGTGGATTCAGGGGCGGCTGGCAACTTCATTGACTTCACTTATGCTGTTAAACTGAGAGTGAAGATGGAAGAGTTATCCCGGCCGCTGAATATAACAGCCATGGACGGTCACCCCCTTCGTCACAGCCCCATTACTCATCGTACAACACCTCTCCAACTCACCATCGATTATCACTAAGAAAAGATTTCATTCCTCGCCACTCACCTCACTTCACCTCCGATCATCCTTGGCTACCCTTGGCTTCTCCAACACGACCCCCTCATCTCCTGGTCACAGCACCGTATTCTTCAGTGGGGTTGGGGATGACCTTTCAGGAGCTTTGCCTTACGGTGGCCGTTGGGACGTGTTCAGGGGAGCCTCCAGCCCTCGAAGTCGACCTCACCACCATCCCGGAGCCGGTCTGGGAGTTTAACAAAGCAAAAGCCATCAGCCTACCTCCTCACCGGCCCTACGACCTTGCCATAAACCTCCGTCCCAGTACGTCTCCACCCCGTTGTCATCTTTACTCCCTATCCAAGGAAGAACAGAAGGCCATGGAGGAATACGTCACTGAGGGCCTCCGAAAAGGAACTATCCATCCCTCATCTTCTCCGGCCGCTGCGGGGTTCTTTTTTGTTAAGAAGAAGGATGGTGGTCTCTGACCGTGTGACGACTACTAAGGGCTTAACCGAATCACCATCAAGAACAGTCATCCACCCCCTCTTACCAACATAGCCCTGTGAAAAGCTGGTAATGCCATTCGGGTTGTGTAATAGTCTGGCAGCTTTCCAACAACTAATTAATGACATGCTCCGGGATAAGTTGGGTCGCTGGGTCTTTGCTTACTTAGAAGACATACTCATCTATTCGAAGATGGAAGAGGAACATCTCCAGCACATCCGGGCAGTCTTAAAGAGGTTGCTGACCCACCAACTTTTCTGTAAGCTGGAAAAATGCGCTTTCCACCAGCGCTCCATCACATTCCTGGGGTTTGTCATCTCCTCTCAGGGTGTGTCCATTGAGCCTCAGAAGCTGGACGCTGTGCATAAGTGGCCCCTACACTTAAACAGCTTCAGCGTTTTCTGGGGTTTGCGAACTCCTATAGACGCTTTATCCAGGATAACAGTTCAGTCACGGCACTTCTGTCTGCCCTCACCAAACCATCCACTACCCAGTTCAAACTCACCTCTGCAGCCATTACCGCATTCCATCACCTCTGCCACCTTATCACCACTGCTCCTATTCTCATCCATCTGGACATTACCAACCTGCTCGTTGTT
This sequence comes from Ladigesia roloffi, assembly GCA_037577295.1. Classification (NCBI taxonomy): domain Eukaryota; kingdom Metazoa; phylum Chordata; class Actinopteri; order Characiformes; family Alestidae; genus Ladigesia; species Ladigesia roloffi. The sequence goes on from JBBKCR010049381.1 coordinate 4,405, forward strand.
GAAATGGATGCCTCCGATGAGGATGTAAGAGCCTTTCTTTTCCAGCGAGGTCCAGAAACTGCACCCCTGCAGTTTTGTTCCCAGAAAATTTTATCCCACTCAGCAGCAATACGGTGATGGGGACCGCAAGCTGTTGGCCATCAAGTGGGCTCTGGAACAATAGGCAGCCGTGGTCCATTCCTCGTCTGGATCAATCTCCAAAATCTTATTGGTATCCAGCAGGCGAAACAATTTAATCTCCGACAAGTGCGGTGGGCTGTGTTCTTTAAGCAGTTCCATTTTAACATCTCGTACTGTCCGAGGTCGAAGAACATCAAGGCGTATGCCCTCTCCTGGATGCATCAGGCCGACACCCCGCGCCTGTCGTGCCCACGAACATCATTTTTTCACCCCTCTGGTGGGAGTTAGAGGATAGAGTACGCCAGGGGCAGACTTGGAGCCACCACCAGACAACACTCCACCAGGGAAGCTGTTGGTGCCTGCTAACCTCCACAATAAAGTCCTTCAGTGGGCCCACTCCTCCACTATAGCTGGACACCCTGGAGTCCAGAGAACTACCTCTTTCCTCCAACGAGTCTTCTGGTGGCCTGGGATGCCCAAGGATACCACCGAATTCGTCCAGGCCTGTGCGGTGTGTCCCAGGTCCAAGACTCCAAATCGACCAACATCACTGGACTTCCGGACTCCAAGGGAAAAACCACCATCCTGGACTGTTTCTCCAAGGTCGTGCACCTGGTTACTATATCGGTTACTATATAGCCCGCCGCTGCCAAACAGACCGCTTTCCTGGTAATTAAACATGTAGTCTGCTTGCATGGGTTCCCCAAGGACATCGTCTCGGACAGAGGGCCCTTATTTACAGCCCGGTTCTGTAAGGTCTCCTGCAGCCTCTCCTCCGGATAGCATTCACAGACGGTCAGACGGAGCGGACCAATCAACAGATAGAGCATTTCCTAAGATGTTTTGTGGCCGATCGTCAGTGCTCCTGGGACTGCTACCTCGTCTGGGCTGAGCTTTCTCATAATCTGCTCACATCCTCTGCTACTGGGATAAGTCCATTTGAGGTATGCTATGGCTTCCATCCTCCAATGTTGGAACATCAATAACCGAAGGTTCATGTGCCAGTGGCCCAACAATTGGTCCGCAGGTGTTACCGAGGCCGGGGCACGTCGCTCCATAAATATTGCGTCAAGGTCAAAGGGGAATCCCAGCATCCCGGTATATAAACAGGAAGTGGGAGCTTCCTATTTGCTGCTCAGTCATTCCGTTCCTCGCCCTCACCAAACTGTGAATACTCAAACTTTTGTGTGTGAGTGTGAATGTCGATTCCTGGTGGAAATCTCACATTATTTCAGAGCATTCGCAGATCAACTTGAGTAAACCACTCTTTCGTGCCTCTCTGCGCTAGAGCTCTCCCCTCACACTACAAGGGCGAACAATCCTAAGGTAAGCCATCTTTCTGATCATCATCTGTGACATAATGTTGCTATTAATTAAGATTATTTGATGTATCTGCATTTTTTAATTGTTTAACCAGTGCCAATCAACAGCCTAGTCCAGCACATACCCTCATACCCTTTCCCCAGCTCTAGTCTCATTAGTAAACCATCCCACAATTGAACACTTTCAGGATTATTCTGCATTCAAATTCCATACTGAATAAGGAATCGCGAACGCAGGGTTGTGAGTCTAATAGAATCTTGGAATAAGTGTATTGCTATGCTCCCTTGAGGAGCTATATAAAAGGTTCACACATCAAATTTACGGAACTGTCTACTGAATGTTTTTTTTTAGATAAAAAGTGTTGATGTTCTCATGAAAGAACCACTTTTGGTTCCTAAAAGGAGAAGGATTTGGTGCACACAACTCATAACCCATTGGAGAAACTTAGGCCATCTGATGGGCCTTTCAGGACCAGTGTGTGAGCCACTGTTTCAGAAAGGTAGTTCTTCTGTTGTTTCATTCCAGAAACCCTCATTTGGCACCTTTATTTTAAGAAGAGCCTTTATTCTATGGATTGGTTTTTAAAAAATAGATGTTTATGGTCATCAACAAGTGTTGATCACAGAGTGAGAGAGACATGAGCTCGACATCTGGCGTGGGCTTGGATGAGCTGGAATCGTGGGCCGGGTGGGATTTGCGTTGGGGTATGATTGCGATTATGATTATGGTGGTTTGTATGTGATGTTTATGTGCAGCTCTGCTCTCTGCTCTGCAATCCCATCCTGACTCTATTCTCACTCCCTGATTGGACAGTGGCCTCTGGAATGTCCTAAATGAGTAGGGATTATTCTTTCTCACTCCCCTCAATCTCTCTCTCTCTCTCTCTCTCTCTCTGTCTCTCTCTCTCTCCCATTCCCCTCTCTCTCTCTCTCTCTCTGTCTGTCTCTTTTTCCCTCACAAAAATCGCGAGTTCATCCCACAGCCTTTGTGTTTTGGCTGCTTGGCTGACCGGAGACATGAGCGCCGCAGGGGTGCGCCGAGGCTTCCTAAAGAAGTACGGTAAGGCCTCCTCTATCTTCTCTTCCACTTCAGTTCTTCCATTTAGACTTTGTCCGGATGGACAGACCGAAATCAAGAGTCCATATCTGCCTCCCTTCATCGTCACCATCACAGTTGCTCATGACTGCAATTTGGGTTTGCACTGCTGTGGAATTTCACTCAAAAGTAACGGATTCTCGATGGTTCCTTGTCTGAATTTACAGCTCTAGGAAGAAAAAAAATTGGTGAAGGATGTTTACATTAGGGGAGGGTCGAAAATAGTGTATCCGCTTGATGGAGAAATTTGACTGTCGAAATGTAGAACCAATGTATTAGCAACTGTAAAATATATATATGTTTTCGCTGGTGTATAACATGCTTTCTCTAAATTTTTATGAGATTCTTCACACTCACTTTGCAACAGTTCTTTTAAGAACTATCTACTGAAGGCTTTCTTAACAGCAGTGGCTTCTCAGTCCATATTTTTGCTTCCTTTTGCTTCCTGTGCTGAAACCAAAAACTACACAAATTAACACACTTTAAGAGTGTATTTTCCATGAATCTGCTTTGATGAATAGGCTGTAATTATTTTGTTTACATTTTGGGTCATTTTATTACTTTTATAGCTTTGAAGATATAGGTTTGAAGATTTTCCTTTATATTTAGACTGGTTTTGCTGTTGTTCTGAATAATAACATATCTGAAGCATATGATTATCTCACTGAACATGTTTGATTGTAAGCCCCATAAAAAGAGCTGAACATAGCTACAGCTGTAATGAGACTGAAAGGAAAGGTTTTGCAGGTTATTGGTGTTCTTGCATATATATATATATATATATATACATATATAAAAACACACTCAGTCATGATCTCACCAGGGGCATTAGGCTGTAATAGAGGTGTAATTAATTAGTTAGGTGGGGAGAAGGTGTAGATTTTTGTGAGTATGAGTAACCTTTTAAAGTATATAGAAACTCCACACAGTGAAATATGTATCACTGGAAGAACAGTATACAAATTAATTGACTTTATTGTTCTTCACACTAACACATATCTAATTAAAAAAAAAAAACACTTAAATGTTATTTTCCGTGAAACCATCTAAATTAACATTTGTGTGTGAATGGTTTTGTGTGAAGTGTTTATGAAGAACCCCTTATTATAGTATAGTCCCTCTACATGTGGGAGGTGGGAGATAAAGTGATATGGTGTGTTATGTTGTTCACACAATATTATTTTGATGCAGTGTCACCAATTATTGAAATTTATTTATTTATTTATTTATTTATTTATTATTCTCATTCATCAGTGTATCTAATAGAATTTTATGTTGATCCAGATATTCACTCTGTGAGATTTGCTCTTGGAATCTACAAGGTGGTGCAAGACCTGGCTATTCTCTTGTGTTAATGGTAAAAGAGGACAGAGAGTCTAAGACACTGCAGAGACTTTCTGTTTTTCAATGGAAGAAGCAATAATTTGATATCGTGGAACAAATATTGCGATAGTATCAAATCGTTGTCCCGTGGAGACTCCCACCCTTATTGAGAAATTTCTTCGCTTCCACAGATTTCAGGAGTAAAGTTCAAATAACTTTAACCTGGTATAGAAGCTTTACATCACGTGCAATGTTTTAAAAAGATTCTTATCACTCACACATCTGTAAACATGGTTCTTTATGGAACTACAATGGTTCTATGGCATCATTTGTTGTGGCTTTGTGTAGAGAGCTTGTTTAAAACCATATTTAAATGTTCCTTTAAACCTTTTAAAATGTTCTTCACTTCACAAATTAAAATATCAGAGTTTCTCCCTAGAAACCTTTGTTTGATAGCTTTTGACAACAATTTACACACTATGGCAATGTAATTACATCATTACATGTTTAATTACATAGTTACGTAATAAACTGCATAAATAATTTTCTATCAGAGAAGACAGTTTTGTATCAGAATTAGTCGTTGTATGATAGCTGATACATTCAGCGAAAAGCTTTGTCCTCTTAATGCATTTCTGTGACATGAACACACTCGACTGGGTCAGGGAGCTTCCTCAGCAGCCTCAGGGATTAATCCACCTGTCCGAGACTTCACTAATCCCTGTGAAAAACAAATGGGGCGGACTATGAGCCACCGACATGTGCTCGTTGTGTATTCACTATTAAAGTATGTCAGCCAGGAGGCCGGGGCATCACCTGTCTGTGTTTGTTCTCCGATTGGTGACGGAAGCATTCAAATTGATTTACATTCGTCAGACAAGAACACCAGGACAGTAAGACGCTTCTCATTCCAGTTGTTTGGTATGGAATAAAAGGTCAGCTGAGAGAAATAGGACTGCAATCCACACAAAATATCCAAAGGTTTGTAGACACTGAATTTAGGAGTAGTAACAAAAATAGTTCTGGGAGTTTTTGCTGGATTTTGTCATAGGTGAAGTCAGGTACTGATGTTCTAGATCACAAATTTAAAAGGTTAGGGTGGAGTTCCATCACTCCAGAGACCCGCAGCCCAACACTGGGGGGCTTTGCACCCCTCATTTAATTCTGATTTTTGTGCTAAAGCAGTTCAGGCACAAATTACCTCTTCACTCTCTATCTTCTCCCTCTCAGGAGGCTTCATGTTCAAGCAGTGGAAGGAGAAGTACGTGGTTTTGACGGTGGAAGGCAGCCTTTTTGTGTGCAAAGATGCTGATTCTCCTCCAGACCAGGTGATCGCACTGCAGAGTGACTGCCACTCCATAGTGGAGGGCAAGGAGATCTTGGATCTACCGCGTTTGCCCCCAGGGGGCCGCAGGGACTGCTGCTTTGCCCTCATCCTGCCCCAGGACAAGTTCCTACTGCTGCTTTCAGACAACCCTGACGACTGCAGGTCAGACACCTTCAGTTAACTGGATGCGATTAAATATTTTTTATTGAGCACCACATGTCTAGATCCTTATGTTTGTTATTTTGCTAATATTGTTCAGTTCAGTAAATGTCTTGTTCCTCATTAGCTGATTTTCTAGCTCATTTGTAGTAGAAAAGATTAAAAAAAGAGAAGATAAAAATCCAAACACTTACAGCTGCTGAGGTTAAATTTTTGCAGTGAATCTCTCATTGTTCTCAGACTCTGGGCACATTTGCCCTCTGTCATGGTTCATTTGGATTTGGGCTCAGTATAGCTGGACTTGGATCACTTGAATTAGATCACAGTTCGGTTGGACTTGATTCAGTTGGGCTCAATCAGTGTTCTGTTGGATTCAGTTTAGTTGAACTCAGACTGGGTTTAGACATACTTGGTTCAGTTGGATTGGGTTCAGTTGGGCTTGATCACAGTTCAGTTGGACTTGAGTCAGCTGGACTCAGGTTTGTTTGTAGTGTGATCACAGAACACGAAACAGAACATTGATGATGCGACTGCATTAATAACCACGGCACACTAATGGGTCACTTTGAGGACAGTTGGGTCAATAACGGTCCTGGTTATCATCTTATTGATTAATGTGAGTTGTTTTTGTCAAGTAAAGCTGTAACCCCTCCCGCGAAACCTCAGCTGCCTCTGAAAAAATCTTCTTATACGATGAACAGAAAATCTCAGCATTGCATAATCGATAAGTCTATAAGACGTATGGAGGAAAAGCGCCAAAAATAACTCTGAATAAACCACCGGGTGAGATCAGTCACGACCTCGGCTGTGTGAGGGTGCAGGAAGTTGCATCGTGATTTAGATAAGCGCTCAGGTCTTGAATGTTAGGCATGGTGTGCGTGCAGGCCAACAGGCGGAGCTGGGATGCAGGACCATCTTTCTTGAGCACAAAATAACTGGGCCTGGTGAGGGCACACCTCACCCCTAACACGGGCTAATGTCAATCTGAAACATTTGAACCATTTTCTATCTTAAATTCAGCTCCTGAGAAAGATTGTCCTCTTACCTCAGCCCAATCCCAGTTAAAGATCTTAAAATGGCATTTTTTCTCTCTTTTTCCCCCTACTCTTCATTTATCTCA